>JADBJO010034117.1:0-13859 GCA_016801955.1 Conus betulinus
TTATCAGCCAGATTTTGTGTTGCTGTTCAGATCAACAAAACAGTAATTGCCGACTTTCAGCTCGGTACCGGTACTGAGTCTGGCACCATGGCCTCACATGATCAAGATGAAGGCCTGCCATTGAAAGTAGGGACTTGAGAGATTCCAGATTGGAGTAAACACAGTACAGGCTTTAAGATGTAGCTCAAAGTTTGGATGCAAAATAAGAAAAGAGGTTTGATGAATTTGAAATGCTTTTGAGAACTTCCTTAAAATGTAAACTCGATGCCGGACACATGAGTGGAAACAATTCTGACCTTGAATATGATGAACGCGATGTTCTTGTTTTAGAAGAGGATCAAGGATAGCTAGATCTGCAGCAGTGTGAAAAGGCACTGGTTGAGAGAAATAAGAATGTTGCTTATAGCCCAGCCGACCGCAAAGGGCCATATCAGGGCTGTCACCACGTTAAAATCAACTCACAGGTCATTCATCCACACAATTCTTTAAAAGACATCGTCTAAAAATCTCATCCAAAACTTTGTTAAAAATCTTTCCACTGTAAAATCTCAGATCCAATGAAAAATGTTAACCTCTTTCAAGGACTCAAAGATCGCGTCAGACGGAACATCTCTGAACGAGGTTTTCATGGAATCTGCTGTAAAATGTCTGTGTCTCACATCGTGCAAATCCCCACACTCTAAAAGAATATGTTTCATTGTGAGTGGCACATGACACGGAATGCACCAGGAGATCTTCACTCTTTAAAAGGTAGGAATGGGTAAAATATGAATGGCCGGTGTGCAGCCGGCACAGAACTGTTTCTTCTTCTTTACGACCACCAGACGAAGATGAGAGGAACTCCTTTAGGTTTGGACGGATCTGAAAGACTTTGTTATCCGTCTGTGTATTCCAATCCTCCTGCCAGAGGTCTCTGACATAATCGTTAATTTTGGGTTTCAAATCTGAGCAGGGGATAGGTGTGTTTGACAGTTTCTCTCTCTTGTGGCATTCTGGCCAAACGATCCACCATTTCGTTCCCTCCGATGCCAACATGACCAGCAACCCAAGCCAGAAGAATGTTGTAACCATCCGCTGTCAACTTGGTAAAAAGTTAAAAAAAAAAAAAGTGTAAAAGTTTGGGATGCTGAAGGTTGCGGCCAGCTATGGCCTCCAAAGCTGACAGTGAATCCGACAAAACTAGAAAGTCCCTCTTCGTAGATTGTGAGATTATCCTCAGTGCTAGAACCAGAGCTTTAAGTTCAGCAGAGTAAGCAGACGCATCTGAAGGAATATGTTCTAACAGTATTTGAGAAGGAGCACCAGGGCAATAGGCTGCACAGGCCACTCCATCTTCAGACTTGAACCGTCAGTGAAAACTTTCTGATAGGATGAGAATTTCGAACAGAGGTCAGCATACAATGCCTTGTATGCCAGAGAGCTGGTGGACTCTTTGCGAAAAGCTGCAAGATCAAAACGAATCTCTGGTGTGAAAAAGGTCCACGGAGGTTGATCTGGAAACTTGGAAAAATCGGACACACAACTCCTAGGTCTAGACCTGCATTCCCACGTGAGGCTGCATACGAAGACCAAACGGCGGAATACAGTTCGGGCTGTTTTCAAATTTGCTTTGAAACTGAGGGTCAAAGACACAGTCATAGACAGGGTTTTCCGGTTCCGAGAACAGTCTGATATAGTAATTCAAAGACAGTTTCAGCCTGCGGTTGGACAGTGAAGGTTCACCTGCCTCTGCGTACAGGCTGTAAACAGGGGTGGTGCGGAATGCTCCAAGACAGAGATGAAGCCCTTGTTGGTGGATAGGGTCCAAGAGTTTTAGATACGATGGTCTGGCAGAGCCGTACACAGCACAACCATAGTCCAGTTTGGAATGGACTGGGTCAAGGCTCTGTAGAGGTGCAACAAAGTTTTCTTATCAGCGCCCCAGTCAGTGTGTGCTATGACCCTGCAGAATATTCAGAGCTTTCTGGCAAGAGGTTTTGAGGTGTTTAATGTGGCTGAAAAAGTTGAGTTTTTGGTCAAAAATAACTCCAAGGAATTTGGCCTCTGTGACAGCTGGAATGGGAGATTTCCCTATTTTGATTTCAGGATCTGGAAAAAAACTGACGAAAATTATGGAAGTGAATGCACTGTGTCTTCGTAGGAGAAAAAGTGAAGCCGTTTTCATCCACCCACTGATGAATTTTATCCACACAATGCTGGAGCCTGCGCTGGACACTTGGGTACAGGCTTCCAGTTGCGAAGACAGCAAAATCATCCACAAACAATGAGCAGTCTGAACCCTGCTGAACTGACTTGACAATTTTGTTAATCTTGATGCTGAAGAGGGCAGGAGACAGTATGCTCCCTTGTGGAACACCCAACTCCTCCTGCTCATGAACATCAGAGAGAGTGGTGCCAACCCGGACCTGAAACTGTCGGTCTGCCAAAAAATATTGAATGAAAAGTGGAAGATGACCCTGAAAACAAGATCATGGAAATACTAGGTTTAAAGGTCAGTGGTGGTTTGGCAACAATAGTCAATGGGCATTTTAGCTGAAAGTTGAGTGAAAAGTCCAGAGGGAGAAACTTGAGGCTCACAATCAACTGGAAAATTGTGCAAAATTAGTTGTGCTGGACACTGGTAAACAAGGAGGTATGGTCCAAACTTTCAACAAATCCACGCAAATTGGATCTGAAGATCGCACACACTCAGCACACCTGGTGATTCTCAATGCCACAACCGCGATTGCCCGCATGGCAGACCAGAACAAGGCTTCGCGACAAAATGCAGACCTGATGCCGAACTGCACAGATGCAATTGCATTGCTATGACATGCCATGCATGAGTCATCCACATTCCATCGCCGAGCGATGCATTCACTGATCAATCTGCGCTTGTGCAATGAAACAATTGACAGTACGGTACATTTGTTTGGGGACAATCTTACTTCCACCCTTAAAGATATCATGAAATGGAGAAGACAGGCTACAAGGCCTTGTCTGCTGGGAAAAAAAAAAAAAAAAAAACCTAATTTCCTCGCTCCCAGTATGACGGAAATGACAGCAACAGAAAAGGGCCTTTTTAAGGGGCCGTCTCAAACAAACATTTCCCAGCCAGACGTAGGGGCTGTCAGTACACAAAGCAACAGACACAGGGTCCGCTACAACAGTTTTTTCCCAAGGGTTCAACAACCACAGGAATAGCTTCTCTCAGTCAGTCTCAGCAAAGACAGTACGTCTTTGGTCTCAGTAACTGAGGTATGTGATTTTGATGCACAGTTAGATAGCATTGTTCAGTTGCTGACACTGGAAGCAGAAGAGTTTGAAGCAGGAAGATTGGCTAAATTTACAGAAAATTGAGTTAAGCTGACATCAGATCCTAACATCCTGAAATCGGTGACAGGTGCTGAAATTAAGACTGACTGTAATCTGGAAGACTTAGCTACTTTGTCATGTCCCAGTTTAATTCATTCAGAATGAATGCTGCAGATACAGCTGTTACTGATGAGGAAATTGACAAATTGGTTAGGGAAAAAGTTATAATAGAGTGTGAGCATACTCATGGAGAAGTGTTATTACCAATCTTCCCTTGCAGAAAAAAGATGGATCACAGAGAATGACCCTAAACCTAAAAGGTGTAAATGAAGAAATAACATGTAAATGAAGAAATAACCGGTCACCATTTTAAAATGGACACTTTGGCCACAGCCTTGGCTCTGGTCAGCAAAAACTGCTACATGGCATCATTGGACTTGAAAGAGGCCTACTACTCTGTACTTATTTGCAAGGAACACAAAAAGCTGTTGAGATTCAAATGGAAAGGATTTTTTTTTTTTTTTTAATACAATGTGCTCAAAATGGGTTGGCACTGGCTGGCACCACGTTTGTTTACGAAAATCACGAAGCCAGTTTTTGCTACCTTGAGATTGAAGGACATATCTCCCTGGCTTTCTTGGATGATTCCTTGCTTATGGGCATTTCAAAGTGACAGTGCCAGGAAAATGTTATGGACATACTGGACACATTGCATAAACTCAGATTCACTGTACATCCCACAAAGTTTTTTCACCAACTACTGTGATTCAGTATTTAGGAGTGATCACTGACTCTGTCTCAATGACGGTCACTTTAACCCTAGAAAGGAAAGAGGAAATGCTTCTAAGCTGCAAGAACCTGTTGAAGGCAGCTGAGATAAATGTATGAGATTTGGCAAAAATTATTGGGTTAATAGTGGCCAGTTTTCCCGCTGTTAAATTTGGGCCGCTCCATTACTGGCAGTTGGAAACAGATAAGTGTAGAGCTCTGAGAAAAGCAAAGGACATTTTGACCAGGTGATGGAGATATCTAAAGCTGGAGAAAAAGGGGCTGACATGGTGGATTGACAATATTTCTGATGCTTTCAATGATGTCCATTGCAGAGATCCAGACATTGTGATCCATTCTGATGCAAGCCTTTATGGCTGGGGCTGCGTGTGTGCAGGAGTGTCTTAGGAGGAATGTGGTCACCAGCAGAAAGGACATTTCATATAAATGACCTGGAATTAAAAGCCGCATTTTTTTGCCTTGAAATCTTTTCAGAGGCAACTTCAAGGGAAACATGTGATGTTCATGCTGGACAATACCACAGCCATTGACGCTTAAACCACATGGGTACATCTCACTCTGATTCCTGTAACAATTTAATGTTGGATATCTGGTCTTGGTGTACTGAACATGATATCTTTGTGCAGCCCACATAGAAAAGAAGTGGCTGATGCAGAATCCAGGAAGGTAAATCTGGACACTGAATGGAAGTTGATCAGTGGTCTTCTGCAAGCTGCTCTTAGACAGCTAAATGCAGCACCTGACACAGCTTTGTTCTCTTCAAGGCTAAATACACAAATGAAAAGATTCATCTCTTTCAGTGCAACTTGGAGAGACAAATTTCCATGCTTTTCTCTCCAGGTTTCATCATTGTCACCTGATTTCTCCAGAAGGTGCAGAGGGATCAGAGTTCAGGTGTACTGGTAGTCCCAGATTGGCCGACTCAGCCATGGTAACCAGTACTGTTATGACTGTTGACAGCAGAGCCAGTGCGTCTGACCTGCAGAAAGAACCTGTTTGCATCTCCCCAGCCACCCAGAAGCAGTCATCGCCTGATCCAGCAGAAGAGGCTTCACCTGCTAGTCTGCAGGATCCCAGGTGCTCTCTAATCCAGCTCTAGTCTAAGCAGTGGGGCCACTGACTTGGTTATGAGCTCTTGGAGACAGTCTACCCAGAAAGTGTATGACTCTTACATTAAAAGGTGGAACATTTTTGTAGACAGCAAGGGAATAAAAACACCAATTTATGTCCATGTAATACATTTTCTTGCGGATATGTATGCGTCTGGGGCTAGTCACAGTACAATAAATTTAGCGCGAAGTGCAATTTCAGCTTATTTGCACAGGTCAGGCACCGAAGCAGAATGCAGTCCATCACCCATTAGTGTGTCGTCTGGTGAAAGGGTTGTTTGAAGAAAGACCCTCCATTCCCAAATATCAAAATACATGGGACGTGGATAGTGTACTACAATACTTAGCTGGTTGGCTGGACGTAGGAAAGATGACTCTTAAGCAGCTGACCCTTAGACTGGTTTATGTTGTTGGAGCCCTGCTGTCTGGTCAGAGGGCTCAAACAATCCATGCATTAAGATGTGATGATGTCAGATTTAAAGACAACAAGTGTGTCTTGGAGTTAAGTGCTGTGTTAAAGCAAACTGAACCACGGTCACCTGTGCCACTGTTAGAACCAGCCTTTGAATATGACGAGACTGTTAAAGATACAAGATTACACCTTCCACCGTCTGCTAAAGCCAATACAGCAAGGGAATAAAAACACCTTGCTTTTTCACTCTCGGCAAAACTAAAGCATCACCATGATGGACAGGGCAGTACCACAGCCATAGACTGTATTGTCGTGAAGAACCAGGATGTTTACAGAAGCAGACACTGGTACTGACGGTAGTGATCACCACCACCTGAACTGATTACAGCCACAAGCAGGCACTGTTACTGCTGAAGAACAGGCTGGATTCCACAAAACAAAAGTACCATCAAAGAGAGCTTTCACCTATACACCCTTCATAAAAACAATTGTCTTCATAGCCCTCCAGAAGGCAATCAACAGAGTCCAGAAGTAGGCACTATGGGTTACTATGAGGAGATTTACTGGGGCATAAACTTAACACCATCCAGCAGCAGTATTCCTAAGCGACCTACCCAATGCTGACACAGGGTGTTACTGGACAGCAGTTCCTCACTTCTGTTGGAGTTCATTGGGGCTGCTTCTCTCCCCCCACACTTTTCAATACATTTCTGTGATGTATCATCGCTCACGCGAAAATGATGTTTTCACAGTCAGCATCCCAGGAAGGACCATCACCCATCTTCAATCTTTTCTGATAACATTGATGGCCTGGCAAACTGTGATCGAGCATGGACATGCCATGCTTGTTCGAAGACTGAAAAACAAACAACAAACAACAAACAAGTTATGGCATGGACTTGAGCATCAAGAAGTGGAACGGATGACCAGACACATCACCATCAGTTCTGAGATAACTGCCCATGGACAGAAGGTAGAAACTGTTCAACACTTCATTTGTCTGTGATCCACCTGTAGCAATGAGGAATCCACACTGGATGCGCAGCATAGAAAATACCAGTGCAGTCCAGACTAAATCCAGTATGAAACAACTCTGAAAATTATCCATGAAACCGAGGATCAGGCTGTTGCCTACACTGGTCAATTCTATTTTCTTGTGAGCATGCCACACAGACTCTTGCAGCTAAGAAGATGGAAATGTCTTATCACATAGATACTAAATGTCAGATATTCTCAGCATATCACTGAAGAACAACTGCATCAAAACATTCAACAGCACATGGGACCGCATAATGAACTACTGCCATCACTCACTCAGAAAAGAAAGCATGTCAGTGTGGCCATGTCATCAGATTCTGTGGCCTTGCTCAAACAATCCCTCCACGAACTGTTGAAGGAGGGAGACGGTGGGGGTGACTGAAAACAATGGACTGGCATCATTTTACAATGGACAGGAAATGCATTGGCAGTGAACCAAACCTTAGTATGGAACTAGAAATACCTGGTGATCTGTCTTTCAGTGTGGTGCCCCTAGAGTGACTCTCATAGTGTTCAGGGACAAGAAGAGGACGACCAAGCTAACTGAAATGCAATCACTGATGCTTTCATACAGGACTGCAGAAACTACAGACAGAAAAGCAGAGGACAGATCTGGGGAGAAAAATGTTTCCGGAGAATAATTATTCATTTAACACTAATGATTGAATGGCTATATGAAATCACTGATAAACTTGGATCAAACTGGGAAAATGAAAATGAAAAGAGTAATTTGAAGATAGAAAGCTAGATGGTTACCCGTGGGAAGGAAAAACTAGGCCAGAATGGACATCATGTTAACAGATGTTAAATCTAATGACCTATAAAGGGATTCTGAGAGACACTGCTCACACAGAAGAAAGTACAGGGCAGTCGTCACCAATGTTATCAACAGATAAATCCCACCAATCAGAAGGGAAACATACATTAGCTGAAGTATGATTTGCGCTTACAAAAAAAAAGTAAAACAATGAAAGCCCTTGAACAGATGGCACTACTGTCAATTGACCCGTGTGCATGATGTTATACATGTATTCCTACACAGAACCTCACTTTATAGTCTTATTTGAAGGACTTTTTGGGAAACAGAGTCAGAACCAATGTTAACTCCGAGAGATAAATCCCCTGTACAGAAATGCCCCAGCCGTGATTTGAACCCACATCCCCAGGATCACAAGGATCACAAGTCTGCCGCTCTACCAACTGAGCTATTCAGGCCCAACATTGTTGCTGTTCTCCATTGTTCATACATCAAAAATGGGCCCCTCCAAAGTTCACATTAACTGAATCAGTCATTTCTTCAAAGGAAATTCACTAAACAACACCATCTATAACACACTACACATTTCTAAGAGAAACTGCTTAAGAGTTTAAATATATATAACCCAGATTTAAAAAATTTTTAATATGAAAAAATGATGCCCAGATAATGTACATTTTAAACAAAGGATTTTCCTGTGCCTCCTGGTGCCCCCCCCCCCCCCCCCCCCCCCCCCCCCCCCCCCCCCCCCATGCCTAAAAAATGAAACAGAATGTCTACAATCAATACTACATCCTTGAAATCAAATCTGCAGTTACTGTTTCAGCAATGACAAATATTTTCTGTGCATGAGATTCAGCAAATTTTTCTACAATTCAAAATTTAAAGGCACTAAATGTAGATTCTTACACAAATATATATTTTCAAGCAACATGTTCAAATCAACTGGCACATTGTAGATCATAAACCTGCCTTTGAGACCAAACCCATGATTACTCTCTAAGACAGTAATAACCTCAAAGACCTACTTGTGCATAACACAAAGTGAAAACACACACACACACACACACACACACACACACACACACACACACACGAATCACCTGGTACTTCCTCTGCTCAAAACCCAAAGCCAGACGCCATCATGCATGGCCCAAAGACGCATTCAAAATCAAACATACATTCTCCTGTTATTGCTCCAACACTGTGTGTGCTACTTTGTAGTAGTAATTGTAGTAGTAGCAGAAGTACTATCATCATCATTATCATTTATTATTCTCATTTTTATATTACAATTATTATTATTATCATTATAATTAGTAGTAGTATCATCATCATCATCATCATCATCATCATCATATATTATTATTATTAGCATTGCTTGCTTCTATTATTACAACATTTTTCACTTTTCAAATTCTCTACATTATTATATTATGGTTTTCTATCACCGTAATTGTCATCAGTAGCAGCAGAGTTAGTTTAACTATCAACTGATTTCTTAGGTTTCATCTTACTATCTATCCTATTTTCTATAGTCTTGCTCTTCTGCTTATTAATACGACTCATAACTAGTATTGTAGGCATTCTTCTTGCTCTTCCTCTTCTTCTTCTATTACCATTAATGAAATTACTATTACTATCAACAAATTATTGTTTATATCACTATATCATATCAGCATTATTTTCATTATTATCACTTCACTGCAATTACTATTGTTAAAGCTTACCCCCCCCCCCCCCCCCCCCCCCCCCCCCTTCTCTACAGCTTCATTCAGTAGTTTTTCAACCGCGCCACATTTTCACCCAGATCAGATCAAAGAGTAAAATAAGTGATTGTTCATCTTTTGCTTTGATCATTTTGAATACTGTTTGTACAGCCTAAAGAAGACCCAATAAGTCAAGATGCATTGTGCCTGTGGAGAATTTGTTCCTTTGTTTGGCGGCTCAGTAATCCGTTTTTTCTGTTTGGTTTTTGTAATGTTGCAGTTTATGCCTACACTGGCCCCACTGTGTGAAACCCTCTTTAAAGAGAAAGCCTCATAGTCTGCAGCCCTTCATGCCCTTCTCTTACAGTCGCAGACCTCAGTGTTGATTGCCTCTCCACCCATTGGTGAAGTCATCCTCCACCACATGCACAAGAAGACCGAGAGCCTCCGCAGCACAGCCAGTAACACGGGCTTGGAGATCAACGCCAAGAAGACAAAGACCATGAGAGCCAACACAAGCCAGGCTGAAGCAATTCGCCTAGGGGAACAACAGACAGAAGATGCTGGGAAATGTACCTACCTAGGAAGCATCGTCAACAAGACAGGATGTACTATGATGACATCAGGGCCAGAATAACCAAGGCAAGATTTGCTTTCACCACCCTCAAGCCCATCTGGAGGAGCGCATACGTCCATCTTCACACCAAACTGAGACTGTTCAACACCAACGTGAGACCTGTGCTGCTGTATGTCTCGGAGACCTGGTGACTCACCAAAGGGCTGGAGAACAAGTTGCAGGTCTTCATCAACACATGCCTGCGGCGGATCCTCCGCATCAGGTGGCCTGACAGAATTGCCAATGAGGAGCTATGGCACCGGACAAATCAGAGACCAATCAGAGACACCTTCAGAATCCGAAAGTGGAAGTGGATCGGACACATCCTACGCGAGGCCCGGACAACACCACACAGCAGGCACTGGACTGGAACCCTCAAGGAAAGAGAAAGCGAGGCCGCCCAGTGACAACATGGCTTAGGTCACGCTGGACAGTGAGCTGATTACCATCAAGCTGTCCTGGGGTGAGGCAAAACGGGCAGCCCAAGGCAGCATACGTTGGAAATCTGCAGTGAAGGCCGTAAATTGCTCCCGTTGGAGCGAAGAGGATTAAGTCAAGTAAGTCATTGGTGAAGTCCTGTTGGGGTCACCGGTATTAGCAAATTCATGGATACTGTCACTGGGCAGAATTGCTTTCTTGGGAGGGAGAGCTCAGTCAAGCTGGCTCCACAACTCAGTTGTCAGTGTGGGGGCTTACTGGGTGGTGTCGTGGCTGTTCGTCAGATCAGAACAAGCACCACGGAACACCACCAAAGTGACTGGGCAACAGTGGGGGTCATCTCTTGTGGGTCACCTCTCATGACAAGGCATCGACTGCTCCCTGTAATTGTCGTGTTGGGGCTAGGCTTGGCGGGATGAGCCACACTGTTGCTGTGGATGGGAGCTGGAATGAGCCGTGTGGGTGCAATGCCTGTTTGAGTTGGCTTGGAAGATGAAAGACAGCAAAAAAAAAAAAAAAAAAAAAAAAAAAAAAAAAAAAGAAAATCAAGTGAGCATGTTTAAGATTATTTCACCGGCTGCAGTTGGTTATTCAACATCTATTGCATTATGTTTTAAGTATGGAAAATGATTTTGCATCTTTACTACTGTGTCTTAAAGTTAAAGCTCAATATCAAGAAGGCCATTAAAAAGTGATGACCAGGATTACAACAGACTCTGCAGACTCAGACTCTGTCTGGAATACTGGTAATAATGGACTGACCCTTTGATTTGAACCAGATTTCATACCCTGATGTATGGTGCCCACTATTATGAACAGACTGCAGCAGAGTGTACTCAGAATCTATCCTGATGCAGGATGCAGATTATAAAGACATACTGATTGCAGCAGATTATACAGCTGAAGCTGAACTCTGCTGCTTAAAGACAACAGTGTGACTTTGGTTTTGACATTAAAGTGAGTGTTGTATTATCATATACTGGACTCTTTACTTTTAAGGTGACAATTTATAAACTATCTCATTTAGCCTTAAAATTTTTAAAAACATTCTTGATTTTTTTTTTTTTAAGTTGGTACAGCTTTTTATGAGTATGTAAAATAGCAATATAAAATTCTCTCTCTTGAGTGTGAATGCATTTTCCTGGTTTATTGATCCACCCCATCATATTTTTTGTACCCTCACAGTCACAGAGGTCTCAAAACTGCAATATAAAATTCTGTCTCTTGAGTGCTAATGCATTTTCCTGGTTTATCACCCACCCCTGCATAGTCTGTGTCCTCACAGAGGCCTTAACACTTGTTAAAGCACAGTGAGAGCTACCTGCAACACTAAAGTCATGCTTCCCCTGAAAGACAGACATGCGGGGGGAGGGCTGGGGGCATTTTGTTCAAATTTGGAAAATAAAAGCTAATCAAGAAGTCATCATTCCCATTCTCTGACGTGTGTGTGTGTGTGTGTGTGTGTGTGTGTGTGTGTGTGTGTGTGTGTGTGAAGTGTGTTTGTGTGAAGTCTTACGTTGTGTTGGGGGGGGGGGGGGGGGGGGGGGGGGAAGGGTGTTGTTGAGAGGGTGGGGATGTATGTCACTGAAAGGGATAGTCAGAAGACTGTCACTGTGGATTAGAGATGGCAGGGATGTGGGGCAAATTGTGAGGTTTCTGATTATATCTTTTACACAGACTTCCTTTCTTCACATAACGCTGGCAGTTTACTTGTATTCTGATCATGCACAGAGCTTCAGATTTTTTGTCGATCATCACTGGACACATCAGATGGCAGCTTTAAAATGAGGGCACAAAACACAAGAGCATGAGACAAACTTGAAGCTAACATCTCAGAGCTTTCATGCAGTTTTTAACCAGTTGTTAGCTGTAAGCATCATGAATTTGCTTTAAACCGTACTTTCACTTGGTGAAACACTATGTTTGCGTATACATACTAACAAGTGCTGTATGTGTGTGTATGTGTGTGTGTGTGTGTGTGTGTGTGTGTGTTATGAGAGAGAGAGAGAGAGAGAGAGAGAGAGAGAGAGAATGTGGACATCACTTGAGAGAACTGTTCATTCACAATTGTGATACCAGAGTAAAACATAAAGATAAAAATGGGGGGGGGGGGGGGGGGGGGGGGGGGGGGGGGGGGGGGGGCAAAGGGGTTAGAAAAAAAAGGTAAGGAAAGAAAAGGTAGGGGGGGGGTGGAAAGCAGTGAGTAGTGGAGGTGGGAGGTGGGGGAGGGGGGGGGGGGGGGGGGGGCATGTAAGTCTTTCTGAACTGCACCATGAATGAAGATCTGTTGTCTGATCACATCTGCACACTGCACTGTTTGATTTTCGGAAAAATATATTTTTCTTCATGCTCTGTGACTGCAGCTTGTATCAGACCTTGAATGACACAGGGACTGTACTCTTTTCTTCCTGGAATCCTGATCTGGTCCTTGCTTGCTTTGATTCCAAATCACTCAAAAGCTGATCATTCCTGTCTCAGAATGAACTGTGGCTGTGTAAACAGGCATGATTTTTTAGCTTCTGATCCTCCTGAAGTTGGTGTTACCTAAATATGGACCGCTTCTTACATCCGCATTATGGTGAAAGGCGCACAACATCATGGCACACAAACTTTATGTGAGGCGTCATGTACACATTTCACACAACAATGTTGCTGGTGCACAACACTCTGAAGCTCTATGTACATATTCTGAAAAAAGAATTTATGTACTATTTACAGACAAATTAGTCATGTGTCTTGTCTTGATAAACAAATCATTCTTCAAACCTGATAGAAAACAAACAGGCACAGTTTACTTAGATACACTGGTAGTTTTATAAAAACAAACAAACACACTGTTATTGTGTTGTTGACCGATCACAATCTACATTTTGATGTTTAAAGACATTTGCTTTTCACCATTTGTTAACAACTGAAATAATCAAACCAGACCAACTGCATACATGTCTACTCTGTTGTATAAGACATTATAAGACCAGTCTCTGCTATTTCTATGGGGCTGAAGTGTTTTGAATAACACTGTTACAATCAATACAGGGTTCACCTGACATCAAGGTCCATTTGGCATATCAACATGAAACAATCAGTTTATCACCTGGATCTAACCATACATTTGTAATTAATGTCATTGAAAATAAATCATTAACAACAGCAGCAATATAATGAGAACAACAAAGATTACTTTCCCACATGCTGTGCCATGTCTCTCCCTACAGAAAAAAAAAAAAAAAAGATGACAGAAGCCCATCACCTGGCACAGGCGATGCCCACACAGCAAACCAGAAGCTGGGCCAGATAACTGAGCAGCACTGCAGTGACATTTCAACACAGGAGTTACAAAGGAAGTGCAAGTTAGCAGGAACATGGTCAATCTGGCTACCAAAATGGCAATGGGCCTTTTCCAATCTTGTTGGGCTACATATAAACACACAATCAACTCACAGCTTCAAATTGTCTTTAGTCATTCCCGAAAACATGTCCCCTGGCAGTTTACAGTAATGGGACCAACTGCAGAAGCATGAGACAAACTTCCTATCTCAGAACCTTCATGCAGTGTTAACCAGTCTTCAGCAGTAAAATGTTACGTTTCCAGGCTTTGTAGACTCTGTGTATGTGTAGACTATATTTATCACTGTATGGTAAAAAAGAAAAATGATGGAAAAACAAAATTCGGGGGGGGGGTGGTGGGGTGGGGAAG
>JADBJO010034118.1:0-13857 GCA_016801955.1 Conus betulinus
AACATTTACTACCGAACACCATGGAAGTGACCGACACTACTGCAGTGTCTCTCTCTGGTGGGGGGCATTACTGCAGAGTCTTCCCTGCAGTTGTGTCGTTACTGCAGTGTCTTCTCTGCAGTGTGTCATAACTGCAGTGTCTTCTCTGCTGTGTCATTACTGGAGTGTCTTCTCTGCTGTGTGTCATTAGTACAGTGTCTTCTCTGGCGTGGGATCTAGGGTGAACAGATATTTATAGCCTCTTGTTGACTGTCATTGATTGGAAAAAAAAGGAGCTATTTGGGGATGAGGGAGGGAGGTGTGCATGCGTGAATGTGTATGTGTGTGTGTGTGTGTGTGTGTGTGTGTGTGTGTGTGTGTGTATGTGTGTGTGTGTGTGTGTGTGTGTGTGTGTGTGTGTGTGAGTGTGTGTGTGTGTGTGTGTGTGTGTGAGTGTGTGTGTGTGTGTGTATGTGTGTGTGTGTGTGTGTGTGTGTGTGTGTGTGTGTGTGTGTGAGTGAGGAGGGTGTTGGGTGGAGGAAGGGAGATCAGAATCAATGATAGGAGAATCATGCCACAGCGTTCAGTACAGAGGATGGAACACAACTCAGGATGACTGTGAAAGTCACACACACACACCACACACACACACACACACACACACACACACACACACACACACACATACACACACACACACACACACACACACACATACACACACACACACACACACACACACACACACACACACATACACACACACACATGCATACACACATACACACTCATACATACACATATACACATACACACATAAACACATACACATAACCAAACACACATACACACACATGCATACACATACATGCACATACATACACATACACACATACATACACATACATACACACACATACACATACATACACATACCTCCCCACACACCACAGACACACACACAGACACACGCGCGCGCGCGCGCGCGCACTCACGCACAGACACACACGCGCTGGTCATCCTCTTGGCGTTTTCTCCGTGACGAAAAGACCACATTTGTGACTTGATCTTTACATATAGACGGATCGTGACAGACCCTGGGACAGTTCTGATCACCCACGTGACAGATACTAGGACAGTTCTGATCACCCACGTGACAGATACTAGGACAGTTCTGATCACCCACGTGACAGATACTAGGACAGTTCTGATCACCCACGTGACAGATACTAGGACAGTTCTGATCACCCACGTGACAGTTCTGATACCAGGACAGTTCTGATCACCCACGTGACAGATACTAGGACAGTTCTGATCACCCACGTGACAGATACTAGGACAGTTCTGATCACCCACGTGACAGACCCTGGGACAGTTCTGGGTCACCCCCAGCTATTCTGTCTGTCTGTCTATCTGTCTGTCTGCCCTCTCTCTCTCTCTCTCTCTCTCTCTCTCTCTCTCTCTCTCTCTCTCTCTCTCTCTCTCTCTCTCAAGTTCTTCGTACTCAGCACATTTGTTTACGTTGATGAATGGGCAGCCTGTCAGTATTAACATACCGCTTCTAGTGCTGGTACATTGACGTGTCAGTGTGAATCATATGCACTGAGACCATGCGCCATACATTGACGTGTCAGTGTGAATGATATGCATTGAGACCATGCGCCATACATTGACGTGTCAGTGTGAATGATATGCTTTGAGACCATGCGCCATACATTGACGTGTCGGTGTGAATGATATGCTTTGAGACCATGCGCCATACATTGACGTGTCAGTGTGAATGATATGCTTTGAGACCATGCGCCATACATTGACGTGTCGGTGTGAATGATATGCTTTGAGACCATGCGCTATGACAAATACAGATTGTAAAGCTAGGTCTCGATCCGCAAATCTTCATAGTTGACTAATATAGATCGATCAGTTGTCCCATCTCTCTCTCTCTCTCTCTCTCTCTCTCTCTCTCTCTCTCTCTCTCTGTCTCTCTCTCTCTCTCTCTCTCTCTCTCTCTCTCTCTCTCTCTCTCTCTCTCTCTCTCTGTCATCGTTCTCCCTATAGTTCCTTCTTGCATTGTCCGTTTCTCGTTCCCTAATGGTTCAATTGTTTCTAAAACAATTGAAAACAAACAAAAACAAACAAACAGGCAAACAACACTAAACAAAACACAACAAAGCAAAAGAAAACCAAACAAAACGCAGAACATGCACACGTATTCACACACATGCATACGCACACACGCACGCACGCACGCACGCACGTACACGTCAATGTACTTTTTACCAAAGTGCACACACGCAACGGTTCAAACACGCGAACACACCCCTCGACACACGCACTCACACCCCCATACAAACACGCTGTAATTTTGTTCGAGCACCGAGGTCTACCGTCATGATTTAGGTTTTCAGCTTTGGTGATGAACTTTGACAGTTTCGTGGCAAGGTCAGGACTGTTTATCTGTTTACGTTCATGACTAAGATCAGAACAGACAACTAGAATGTAGAAGGCGTCTTTTACCACCAAAGTCTATAGACTGAACAGGATGAACTACATTCAGAAGACATCTTTTACCAAAGTCTATAGACTGAACAGGATGAACTGCATTCAGAAGACATATTTTACCAAGTCTATAGACTGAACAGGATGAACTACATTCAGAAGGCATCTTCTACCAAAGTCTATAGACTGAACAGGACTAACTACATCCAGAAGGCATCTTTTACCAAAGTCTATAGACTGAACAGGATTAACTACATTAGAAGGCATCTTTTACCAAAGTCTATAGACTGAACAGGATGAACTACATTCAGAAGACATCTTTTACCAAAGTCTATAGACTGAACAGGATTAACTACATTCAGAAGACATCTTTTACCAAAGACTATAGACTGAACAGGATGAACTATTTTCAGAAGGCATCTTTTACCAAAGTCTTTAGACTGAACAGGATGAACTACATTCAGAAGACATTTTTACCAAAGTCTATAGACTGAACAGGATGAACTACATTCAGAAGACATCTTTTACCAAAGTCTATAGACTGAACAGGATGAACTACCAGTAAACCGTCAGGCTGATCCGCCGGCCAGAAGTGCTGATTTCGCTCCAGTAATTCACACGATGAATAAAGGCAGCAGCACTGTTTTATAATTTTCCGAATTCAATTCTAATATTATGAAACAATATTGCTCTCCTGCCATTCCTCGGGCGACATGCTCTGAATAACTAGGGCTTGAAACAGAATGGCTTTTCCAAGAACAGTTTTTTTCTTCTTTTTTTGTTGTTGTTGATAATTTGAAGCAAACTGTCAATAGCTTTCCTGAAATTCCATTTTGCCCACTAGCTTTGTGTTAGGTAATAATCATTAACAATTTTTTTTCATGCTCTTTATGGTTCCCATAATCTCTATCCTGTTGTGATTTTTCTTTCAAGGCTTCCCATTGGCATATATGAACATGATAGGATAAAGCACGACAATCAACTGCTTTTTCATGTTCATGTACTGTTCTTGCAGGTTCACGACTTGCATGCTCCAAACTCAAACGCCGAAAAAGAAATTCTGAAAGAGGTCCTTTAATTAAAGCCTTTGGACAGTGCATACCTTCCATGTTTGTTTTCCGTTTTATATCAAGTGAATTCACCTCCACACCCTTTTTTACGTTGAGGGGGAGGGGGTGGGGAGATCTCTTGTAGTACATTTTGCAACACACTGTAAACAAGCTGATTAACAGATTACAATGTTTTTTTTTTAATGTGAGAACAACGCCCATCTTGCGCCAACCATGGCAAGACAAGTGATCGCTCGTTCTTCTTCGTTTTCACTGTCCTGATTGTTGTTTATCTTGCCTGAAGAAGACCTAAGAGGTCCAAACGGACCAGCCTCCGTGGCGAAGTGGTTAGCGTCGCGGACTCCCGGCTGGGAGGTCGTGGGTTCGAATTCCATCAGAATCATGTGGGTTTTTCTGCCCCGACCGGCTCCTACCCAGAGTTGAGTTTGCTGCGGACTCAGTTGGATGCGTTTCTGAGAGTGTTGCTCAAATTCCTGACCAACACTGCAGGTGCCTGTATCTGTCGGGCCTGGTTGACACCGGGATATATTATGAAAGGAAGCACAGAGTACAGCCCTGTCATGTAGTCTCAGACCGAAATGGAAATCCGTAGCATCATCTTAATCATCCTCATTCTCATCGATCAGCATTAAAAAAAAAAATGTCTCAAGTTCTGTGGCCCTTCATGGTTGCTCTCACGGTGGGTGACCTCAGTTTCGATGTGCTCTCCACGTCTGTGGCCTTGGTTTGGTTCCGTCGGGGTCACCGGTATCGGCGAGTCCATGGGGAGCTGTCGTTGGACGGACGTGGTGGCGCCCTCCGAGGGAGAGCTCACTCACGCCCGCTCCGCGACTAAGCAATTATTGTCGTCAGTAGGGGGCTTAGAGGTGGTGTCCTGCGTATGTTAGATCAGAACAGGCGCCTCTGAACACCATCGAAGTGACTCGGCAGCAGTGCAGTGTCTCCTCCAGTGGGTTGCCTCTTGACGACTTGACATTGACTGCTCCCTGTGGATTGCCGGTGCCGGGGCTGCGGCGGGGCCGACCGGGCTGTGGCTGTGGACAGGGTGTCGGAATGAGCGGCGTGAGTACACTGCCTCTGGGTGGCGCAGAGGTTGGGACAGCAAAAAAAAAAAAAAAAAAAAGAAAAAAAAAAAAGAAAAAAAAAAGAAAAAAGGTCGAAACGGATCGTGTTTTGTCATGCAATTTGTTTGTCTGATCATTTTGATTTTTTGTCATGGCTTCTAAGGCATCTCGTCTGGATATGAGTCTTTCTAATTGTTCTAACAGCGCAAAAGGAATCGAACCGATTAGCATGATATGCTGAATCCGTAAGAGTTGATTAATTAAAATGAATACTTCAAATGAATATGACAACTTCGGCCAATGGAGAGTGTGGCACTGTCTTTTTTAATTTTGTCAGAGGGCATCAAAGATTCTTCCCCAAGGGAAAGATAACTGATGCTGGCCATGCGTGCTGTGTCAGAGGAAGTTGATGTGTAGTTTTCCCCTGGGAAAGCCCTCTGAGGGCCGCCATCCACTCTTGGTCCGGTCTGCACAGACCGCCTGTTGGCAGGACCATGACTGACGGAGACACTGAATCCTCCGAACACAGCACATAGGTCAGCTGAACACAGCACACACAGTCACGTGACCATGGCTGACGGAGACACTGAATCCTTCTAACACAGCACGTAGGTCCTCTGAACACAGCACACACAGTCACGTGACCATGACTTGCATAGACACTGGGTCATCAGAACACAGCACACACAGTCACGTGACAAGCTTAACAGAACACTTACTGCAAACCAAAGCACTATGGACCAGGAAGCCATCCTAGTATTGATGTTTTTTTCGTGTATATATTAAACCACGATATGGGAAAAAAGAAATTACAGCAGAAAGTATTTTATTTTCATCTTACAATCGTCTGTATTCTGTATGGGATTCAGGAAATATTCACCATAGTTCGCATTGCGTTCAGTCACTTACGTACCATCATTCCCTCCCTCCCCCTCCCTAGCTTCTCTCCCCCTCCCTCCCTCCCTCCCTCTCTGCTTTGTTTAACCGTGTAGTAAGAAGGCTTGACGTCTAAAATAATAAGACATCTACAAGCTTTCCCTGGTTAGCGCATTGGGGGTAGTACATAGATCAGACATCTGCCAATTCTTTGTCAGTGAGTCCCTCGTCCCAAATCTGTCAAAGATAGCCATTCCTGTGCTTATTTTGTATCTGTCAGTGCCTCTGCCCAACTAGGCCCTGTCCCATGCTCTAGCACATGTGACGTGTTGTGGAGCAGGTGGCACGCAGTGACACGCTGACACTGAAACCAAACTATCCCCGTGACTGGCGAGTTGATTAGCGTGCATGATCGCCCAGGACATCGTCAGGCGTTCGGCCCTCACACACGTCTCCACCATTCTTGTACACAGTAACCGTGTGGCCGCCTGGTGTTTGATCTACCACAACCACCACCACCAAACACCCACCCCCTTCTTTTTTCCCGTCCCTCCTCTCTCTCTCTCTCTCTCTCTCTCTCTCTCTCTCTCTCTCTCTCTCTCTCTCTCTCTTGTCAGAGTAGCCTGGCTAGAGAAGATCAGCTGCATTTTAGTACTTCGCTGTCATGGCCTTGGCAATGTTGGAGTGGCGCTGATGCAGTCCAAATATGACCAAGATCCATGCACTTATAGGTTCATTTGGTCAAGTCCACGAGGCAGAAGTCGACCCAATGTCAACATGTTGGACGTCTGCCGCAGGACTGAAGTGTTAACAGGTATTCGCATACATTGACCAGGTACTCAATCATTTTTAACCACGTACTCCTCTATAGTTACCAAGTAGTGAATTATGACACATTTGCCACATGCTCAACCGTATTTACCAACATACTTCAAGTATAGTTATCAAGTAGTGAATTATGACACATTCACCACGTGCTCAATCATATTTACCACATACTAAAGTATAGTTCTCAAGTAGTGAATTATGACACATTTACCACGTGCTCAATCATATTTACCACATACTCAAGTATAGTTATCAAGTTGTGAATTACGACACATTTACCACATGCTCAATCGTATTTACCACATACTTGAGTACTGAAATTATAACACATTTACCACGTACTCAGTCATATCTGTCACATACTCTACTATATTTATGAAGTACTGAATTATGTTTACCAAGACGTTGTGTGTTGCGACTTGGTGGCGTGTTGGGTTTAATCTTGTGTAAGTAAGTAGAGTACTTTGTGTTCGGTTGAAATGCGCGTGCCCCTGGACTGGATTCTTTTGCAAAGTTTTGTATACTTTCTCTCCTGCACTAAAAAGGACATAGGCCTATTACCTGCAAGGGTGCGTACGCTTTCTCCTGAACTAAAGGACATAGCTCTATGACCTCACCACATCTCGCCTTCTCCCTAACCCTCTTTGGCGACTCATCGGATGATTCTGGCCACAGTCGAAACACTCGGAAGGCCGTGCATATTTGGGGAAGGTGGTGAGGTGGTAGTGAGGTAGTGGGGAGGGGGAGGGGGGGGGGCGGGAGGGGGAGGGCAGCGACGGTATCATGCCTGCCCCAACTTTTTCTTTCCCCACTTCCGGCTCCCCACGCGCCGCCCCGTCTGTCTTCCCCCTGGACAGTCGTCCGCCCCTTCCATTTTGTAATGGGAGAACACTCTCCAAAACAACACGGCTGAGTGAGTCTCCGCCCCTGAGGGGATACGCCTTAATCGAATAGTGGAGAGGGGGAAAGGGAAGAGGAACAGGGGTGGTGTGGGTGAGAGGGGAAGGGGGACAGGGGGTGGGGTAGTCACAGGAAGAAGTAGGGAAGGGGAGGGAGGTGGTACACGGATTGAAGTCAGGAAGTCGGGGGGCGCTTGTGATGGCAGGTACAGGAGGGAGGGGGAGGGGGAGGGGAGGGAGAAGTTGAGGGAAAGAGGCGAACGGAAGGTCGGAGGTTTGGGTAGGGGGGGGGGGGGAGTGGGAAGCATGCAGAGGGAGTGGGGGTGGGGGGTGGGGGGTGGGGGGGGGCAGTGGAAGGTCGGGGTGGGGGATTCGGAAGGGGTGGGTGGGTAGGTGGGCAGACATCTGGGAGAGAAAGAAATATTCTCCTGTTTGTGTTAGCAATCTCTTTACCCGAACTCTCTCTCTCTCTCTCTCTCTCTCGTCTCTCTCTCCTCTCTCTCTCTCTCTCTCTCTCTGTGTGGTGTGTGTGTGTGTGTGTGTGTGTGTGTGTCTGTCTGTCTCCCCTCGTCTCTTCGTCGTTGTGTGTGTGTGTGTGTGTGTGTGTGTGTGTGTGTGTGTGTGTGTGTGTGTGTGTGTGTGTGTGTCTCTCTCTCTCTCTCTCTCTCTCTCTCTCTCTCTCTCTCTCTCTCTCTCTCTCTCTCGTCATTTTGAGGCAGATGGGGATAGAGTCGTCCCTTCATTTCCTGATTCCACTTTGCCATCCACCTTGGGGAGGAATGACAGTTTACAGTCAACTGAACAACCAAAAAGACACATGCTCTCAGTCTCTCTCTCTCTTCTCCTGCATCTCTCTCTCTCTCTCTCTCTCTTCTCTCTCTCTCTCCTCTCTCCTCTCTCTTCTCTCTCTCTCCTCTCTCTCTGTCTGTGTGTGTGGTGTGTCTCACTCTCTCCTCTCTCTCCTCTCTCTCTCTCTCTCTGTTGTGTGATGTGTGTGTGTGTGTGTGTGTGTGTGTGTTGTGTGTGTGTGTGTGTGTGTGTGTGTGTGTGTGTCTTAGTGTGTGTGTGTGTGTGTGTGGTGTGTGTGTGTGTGTGTGTGTGCATGACATGTTGTGAACTGTTGCTAGTGATTAGGCCCCGTGTCATTTAGTTCCTTGACTGTCAGGTTTGTTCACCTGCATCAAGAGTAAATAAACGTTCCTTAGGAGAGAGAGAGAGAGAGAGAGAGAGAGAGAGAGAGAGAGAGAGAGAGAGAGAGAGAGTGAGGAGAGTCAAACTGACAAACTGACAAGATAGACAGACAGACAGACACACACACGCTCGGAAAGATGGTAGATAAAGAGAGGCAAACTCTCTCTTTCTCTCTCTCCCTCCCTCTCTCTCCCTCCTTCTCTCTCTTCCTCCTTCTCTCTCTCTCTTCTTTCTCCCCCCCCATCAAAATCTGTCACAGTGAGGAATCGTGTTGACCTTGCTCCCGGTGTCAATGTCAGAGTGCAGGGAACTGTCTGAGAGTACCTGCTTGTGACCTAGGTCAGAGGTTAGGGAACTGTCTGAGAGCACCTGCCTGTGACCTGTGTCAGAGTGCAGGGAACTGTCTGAGAGCACCTGCCTGTGACCTATGTCAGAGTGCAGGGAATTGTCTGAGAGCACCTGCCTGTGTGACCTATGTCAGAGTGCAGGGAACTGTCTGAGAGCACCTGCCTGTGACCTATGTCAGAGTGCAGGGAACTGTCTGAGAGCACCTGCCTGTGACCTGTGTCAGAGTGCAGGGAACTGTCTGAGAGCACCTGCCTGTGACCTGTGTCAGAGTGCAGGGAACTGTCTGAGAGCCCCTGCCTGTGACCTATGTCAGAGTGCAGGGGAACTGTCTGAGAGCACCTGCCTGTGACCTGTGTCAGAGTGCAGGGAACTGTCTGAGAGCACCTGCCTGTGACCTATGTCAGAGTGCAGGGAATTGTCTCAGAGCACCTGCCTGTGACCTTGCTCCCGGTGTCAATGTCAGCGTGCAGGGAACTGTCTGAGAGTACCTGCCTGTGTCTGCCTCTCCTCAAGGCATCGCTCTGTGTATTCCTCCCCCTCCCCCTACCACCAACGCCAAAATATACAGTTTTACACCTCTGTCTCTCCAATGAGAGAAGGTTACTGTTGTAAATGCACGCTGGGACCAAAGCTGAACATGATCAGAATATTGTTTTCTGATCCACACCCACAGAGGCAACATGTATCATGTTTGTATTGTCGAAGACGATGTGGATTTAGATAAAAGAAAAGCAGTAAAAACTAAATTGTTGTTTTAGTCCTTCACCTCTGTTTTCATACATATGCATTTATAAGTTTTGAGTTGTTTCTGTAGTTTTGTATATTTGACGGTTCAAGAACGTGTTGGTGACTGTAATTGTGTCCGCAGCTGGAATTCGAACCATGCCATTAGATGGACTGTCTTTCAGGGCGAGGTGCGGTTGCTTTGTGGAGTTATTTCGGCATTTTATATACAAGAGAACTGTACAAAATGCGAAAATGAGGATTTCCATTTTGAAACTGTGTCGACCGAGTGACGGTATATTGGCAGGCTTGCTCCTCGTGTTGTTGTTTTGGGGCGGACTGCTACTGCAGTGTGGAGAACGTGGAGCAGAAACCCCGGACCTACACCAGCGGTGAAGGCAGACAACGTGAAGCAAACCCGGCTGGGTTACGCTACACGCGGTGCCAGTGCGGACAGGAGTGCTGCCCCCTCTCTGAGGACTCTACTTTGCCGAGGAGCTCCGAACCCACCACTGCCGACATCATGACCAAGCTTCTGGAGATGGACACAGGACCAACAAGGCCATGGACAGTAAGTTGGATGATGTAAAAACAGAAGTGAAGACCCTTGGTGAACAGTACGCTGCTTTGCAGAACGATGTGAAGGGTCTCAGGGAGGAAGTGGCGGAATTACGGTCCCAGAACAGTGATCTGCGGAGAATGAACTCTGAACTGGTTGACAGAGTGGAGTTGCTGGAAAAAAAAAAAGGCGGACGACCTTGAAGGGCGCTCGAAACGTAACAGCTTGTTGTTTTATGGTTTTGAGTAAGAAGAGTGAGAATGAGAACAGTGATGACTGTGAACGAATGTTGAAGGACTTGACTTCTAAGAAAGTGGGCGTGAATGGGGTCGAGTTTGATAGAGCGCATCGTTTGAATGCAAAGCATGACTCCCCCATCATTGCCAGATGTTCCTCATATAAGGACAAGGTACACATTTTGAAAGCTAAGGCCAAATTGAAAGGAACCAACATCTTTGTTGGTGAAGATTTTACAGACAGGGTCCATGACATTAGACGTAAGCTCACTCCTCATCGGAAAATGCGAGGAACAGTGGCAAGAGAGCTGCGATGGTCTTTGACCATCTCCTTGTTGATGACAAGAGGTTTGGGCTTGATGTCTCTGGTCAGCTAAAAGAGTTAAAATAGGGTTTTGGCCGGTCTTCTTGCGATGATAAAGATGTTAATTCAAGAGGGAGAAAAATATCCTGACACCGGTGGAAAGATTAGCCGCTCCGGATCCTGTCACGCCGTGGCAGTAGCCCCTTTGCACGCGTTTTTGACGACAGTGTTGTGGATGATGTGAGCGATGGCACTGGAAAACGCTTGAATTCGTATGACTGTTTGAATGATAGCTGTTTGAATGATGATTTTTCTAGATATGATAATGTAGATAGCAATATTAATGTATGTATGGAAAACGGTGCACTTGATTATGGAATGTTGATGATTATTGAATGTTTTTAGGGAACTATTTTTCTACACGCTTAAGTTTTACCTTTGCCTGTAAAGATCTTGCGTGTAGAGAGCAAAGAATGCTTTGATATGTGTAATGAAAAGATTAATCGCTTTAAATAACAATTCGCGTGAGTTATTAAAAAAAAAAAAAATCTTTGATTCCCAAATACAGCCTGTTATGATGTATGGGGCCAATGTTTCGGGGTTGGATAATGCCGTTGTTCATTGTGAGGCAGTGCATTTATTTGCTTTTAAGAAAGTTTTAGGTTTTGATGGGCGTATTTCTAATGATTTGGTGTATGCGGAGACCAGTAGTGTCCATTGTTCATTTGTTCAGCCATTAGATGTGTGCGGTATTGGTTAAAGCTTTTACAGTTGGAGCATTAGAGATTGCCTCGCAAGTCTTATGAAATGTTGTTCGAATTAGATGTAAAGGGAAAAAAAACAAACTGGGTTTCGAATGTACGTCTGTTTCTGTGTAAGCATGGGTTTGGTGATGTCTGGCTGTCTCAGGGTGTTGGAAATCAAAGCTAGTTTATTCGTGTTTTCCGACAAAGGTTGACTGACTGTAGATGGCAAATGTGGGGCGATCATATCCGAAGTAGTGGACGTTATGATTTGCACAGAAATTACTTTAGTTTCATTATACGTAGCCGTATTTGAAATTTGATTTGGATATGCATCTGAAAAGATCAGTTGCTAAATTCAGAGTTTGGTATTCGGACATAAGGACTCATTACTTAAGATACAGACAACAGAGACAAAATGACTTAGGACTCATTACTTAAGATACAGACAACAGAGACAAAATGACTTAGTATGTCCACTGTGTATGCAAGGTGAGGGAAAATGAAATCCATTTTCTGTTCCTTTGTCCCGCTTTAGAAGACATTCGTAAGAAATTTATCCCACAGAAATATTATAGGCGTCCATATATGTTTCGTTTACAGTTGCTACTTAGCTCTAGCAGTTATAAAGTATTAGGAATTTAGGCATGTTTCTGTTTAAAGCGTTTAAGATCAGAGAAATCATGACGTCTCAGATGGCGTTGTGTTTTGTTGTTTTTGTTTCCTGATAAATCATTTGTTTCTTACATTTAATGTGAATGATTGTGCTCATTCCCCTTCAAATGGGCCGGTGGCCTTACTGGATAAAAAAATCTGAAGTCTGAAGTTTCTCTCTCTGTCTCTGTCTCTCTCTCTCCCTTTGTCCTGGAGTGGTTTCCCTTGCCTGGTTCCCAGCAACACATGTTTCGTCCGCTCCCAGTAAATTTCTACTTTGTATTGACTGTAAATCGTCCAGAGAGCCTGTTGAAGGTCTTCCTTCTACCTTAGAGCGACATCAAATGCTGCGCTGCAAGAAAGGACATTGTCCTTGTACAAAATAGAGGGCAGAGGAAAACAAACGTTTGACTACAACTACCGAACAACCCCCTGCCACGCTGACCCAAAGGCCACAGCATGGCGTACCGCCTTAACTATCCGTCACAGCTGAACAGTCCAAAGAGAAAGGTGAGTGAACAACACTTATCTTCTCCATCCAGTGTATTTTTTGCCGACACCACCAAGTTTATTTTACCATGTGGATAGATCAAGCGACAGCCCTACTGCATGTGGTGACATCTTTAACTGTGGCAACCGGCTCCTTCCATCTGTAACTCAGCCTGCACCAGAAACACGGCTCAGTGACAAGCAAATGAGATTGACATGGAGCAGAGTGACAAAGAATCTGAGACAGTTGCACACGATGAAGTGTCGATGTTGAATTTTTGGTCAGTGAAGCCAAGTGCTGATGAAGACTGTGTTAGTGAGTTTAGTGATGTGGTTTGTGAACAGGACGGCTTCCAGTGAGTGCACAGACTATCACATAATGAAAAAACTGAAGACACTGTGACAACTGGTTGTGACCTTGATTTACAGAGTAGAGAGGAACCCGAAGACGTTTTTCAGGTGAATGAACGACAGAACGACCCTCCAGAGAACGTGACTGTGAGTGACGTTATGTCATACCTACAGGAAGTGATGAGAAATATGGACAGCGTTCTTTCTACAAACAGAGAGAAAATGTGCGATTGTCTTCCAGCAGCAATTTAGCAGTGAAGAATAGAAATCTTGACGACTGTCGATAAACTTTCGGCAGTCACAATGGCAGTCATATCATCGTTCGATGTTTATTAATTGTTCCCGTGATTTGGCTTCCTCATCCTGATGTTTTATAAGCTATGCATTGCCTGTGTCTATTTTTTTGACATTTATTTTTCGAACACAGCTCCTTCCCCATCGTTTCCCTTGCATGAGAATGGGCTTTGTAAGCTTACCTCATTGGACCATTCATTCATTCTCCGTTTTTCAGCAAAAATCAAGCTCATTAGCATCATCATCATCATCATCATCATCATCACCACCACCATCATCATCATCATCATCGTCTTCATCTTCATCATCATCATCATCATCATCATCATCATCATCATCATCATCATCATCATCATATCATAATCATCATCATCATCATCATCAGCAGCAGCAGCAGAAGCAGTAGCAGCAGCAGTAAACAACTAGTTACAAATCTTGGAACAGTCTCATTAAGGTAAAAACAACAAGAGTGATGCACAGAATAAAGACAGGAATCGTAATACACATGATTCATTGGATGAATTGCAACTCAATCAGCTGTGGCACGTTCATAGAATAATAAGTCGCCTCAAATCAACCGTGGCACATTCATGAAATAGCAGTTTGCAACAAAATCAACTGTGGCATGTTTTATATACAGTAAGCTGCAAAAAGAAATCAACCGTGGCACGTTTTATATAATAATAAGCTGGCAACAAAACCACCGATGGCAAAGTTTCATAAAGTAAACGCTGTATAAGTACTTTCAAT
>JADBJO010034119.1:0-13851 GCA_016801955.1 Conus betulinus
ACACCAACAACAGACACAGTCGTGGTCCAGAAAGTGTGTTTTAAAAGAGTAACATTTCTCTCTCTCTGTCTCTCTCTCTCTCTCTCTCTCTCTCTCTCTCTCTCTCTCTCTCTCTCTCCCTCTATTCTTATTCTTCTCTATCATCTCTCGCGTTTTCATTGTCAGTGAGTCCATTTTTCCTCTCTTCTTTTCTTTGCATGGGTTTAGGGCTCTTGCCTGTTCGTGAGGAACTGTCGTCTCACCCAAACACGCCCTGGCCCAATCATTACTGACATACTCAAGTATTTTGCCAGGTTTTTCGCCCTATATATTTGGACAAACCAAGCAGGCAAAGGCCTGGGACCACATGTTTTGTGAACAATTCCTAATGACCCATTAACTATATTAATACTTTTGTATCAAACCCTGCCTCACTCAATGAAAACAAAGAGACATGTATTTTTGAAACTTTTCTTCATAGCATAACTGAAGACATTGATCAAAGGGGTTGGAAATTTCGGCAATGAAAGCCTTTCAGTTGCTATAATCGATGAGACAAAGGTCAGGTTTATACTGACTTGCGTTGTTGTAAACGGGAACAATGCAGTTTGAAACACTTCAACAAATTCAGTCACCACGTGTTTTTTGAAGTTCCTTTTTGATAATGTCCACACACCTATCATGCCTCTGAGTGCACAGCCTTTTAAGGCCGGACAACCGTTCAGAGCATGCGAAACTGTGTCTGTGTGAAATGCACAAAGAGAACCATGGTTTGGATACGTGTGTGGGTAGTAAGTATGACACATGGCGTTAGCTTCGAGCAGCTGGATGCCGTCCCTTTGAAACAAATCTGGTCAGGTGGTCGTTTATGTTGGGGTTGATGAGATGGCCAGCTGACTGCTTCATGTCTGCCGATGGAATGCTGTTCCGGAACAGTCTTCCCTGTTGTTGAAGGCCTTGAACGTGTTGCAGATCCTTGTCCATCTCCATTCTCTTGATGGCGCTGAACAGCTGTTTGGGGTTGGCGTAGCGGAGCCGAGCAATACCATCCTCTGATGCTGGAAGCACGATTCCAAATACGTCGCCTTGCTCATCGTCATCGAGAATCAACTCAAGACGCACGCACAGTTCGTTCAGTTCTACAAACGAAGAACGGGACCAATTGATTCTGCTATTTTTCCTTAAGTGTCCATTGTCTGTTGCGTAGCCTCCAAAATTTTCTTCATCTTGTTCTGCTCTTGGGATTTTCCTTTTCTCCATGTGAAGATGAAAGATGTTGCGTGCAACCAATCTGACATGCTGATCGTCACTGTTTAACACAGATAATAGAAAGGACACTCGTTTTGCGTGGTACATTGTGCTGGGTTCCAGGAGTCCTAGTCCACCTTGATTTCTGGGTAAGAACATGTGAGCCCGATTAGTAGACGTGTTGAACTTGAGATGGGATCGAACAAATTCAACTATTTGATCTTTTAATGTTTTCAATTGCTTTTCCGAAAACTTCATGTTACTGTAGTAAAAATTCAGTTTTGATGTAGCAGTCACATTCACGGCGTCGAAATTCTTGCGCAGCGATAGTGGAGAAATCTTTTTTTCCAACACTGCCTGGAATTATTCACAAATCTGTGAGACCTGGTCTTTGTTCGATATTCCTGTCAAATTGGTCTGAAAGCCAAGATAGGGGTTATGGTCTGTCTTTTTCTAACTTTGGTAGATCTTCTCCTTGTAGGGAAATCTGGACGTTTTCTGTTCTGTCTCTAGTCGTCCAATTATTCCTGGAGCGTTGTCCATGAACGGTAGCGCACTCTGTGGGTTTCACTTTCATTCCCGTGTAGTTGAAGACGATCTCTGTCTTGCTCATCATCTCGTGAAGGTTTTCTTCTCTATGAGCGCTGGCACACACATCATCCATGTAAGCTTGACATGGAGAAGGCAAGGAATGGAGCGTGAATAGTTCCTCCATCCAGCGAATCCAAGAGTCCAAAGCTTGAATGAATACTGTGGCTGACCATGGACAGCCCTGAATGATGCCTCGATGTCTGGTGATCCTTGGGGTGTGGCCATAAGCAGTCTGCACTTGGAACGTGGAGTCAGTGTAGATATCTCTGGTAATGTCGATCATGTGTTGTGGGTAATCGGCACTTTCCATGGCGTCTAACATCACTCTGTGGTCAACACTCCCGTATTTGTCTCTGATGTCCACAAACGTTGTGGAGAGAGAAGAGAGGAGAGAGAGAGAGAGAGAGTTCGGTGCGTGCTCGCACACAAAGCGGAAGATGTGAGGAGGTGGAGGGTGGGGAAGTGGAGGGAATGAGGAGGCTTAGAACCAGAACGAAGTCCGCAGCGGTGGCGCTGGCAGGGACGAAATACAATCGAGTGGGGAGTGTGTGTGTGTGTGTGTGTGTGTGTGTGTGTGTGTTTGGCAGGGAGGCGGGGTGAGACTTGAGTCGATGCTGGACTCCATGAGGATAAGATGAATCGATCTTAGAAAGTGTATGTAATAACTCAGGCTAACTGCATGGACAAACGAATCACAAAACAGACACGATGCGTTTCGTCCTCTTTGGTCTTCTTCAGGGCAGGATGAACAACACCAAGGAGAACGAAAATGAGGAATGAGCAATCACTCATATTGTCGAATTCGGCGCATGATGGGTCTTGACTGAAAACTCAAGAGGTCGAAACTCGTCGTATTTGGTCTTGTGGTTCGTTTTGTCCATGTTGTTTGGCGGAGTTATTGCATACATTTATTACGATTTGTTTAGCCTTCCGCCTGCAGTCGCCTCATATTGCCATTAACTATATAAGATGGATAGGTCCCACATGATTCACCACGTCCCCTCTCACTCCCTCATACATCAACTAACCCCAGCCCTGATGTAGACCATTGTGTGTCTGGTGAATCAAGACAACCTGGAAGAGCCCAGAGGCTTGGCCCTGACCATGACCTCAGTGACCTCTGGCTACGTCACCATGAGAAGCAATGGGAATGGCAGCGGCGCTCACCTTCTGCAGGTAGCTGTCACAGTGCCAGCCAGACACACGCTTGTCTACAGTTTCCAGCGTCTGGCACCAGATAGGAGAGATGTCTACGTCCACGGGTATGTCGAAAAATACGGACTAATAATCGAACGTTGGCATTCTTCCATGATTGCAAGCAATTTTGCCAGAATAGTCAGATTACAGGATGCAAAGTTACATACCATGATTACAAGTGAGACTTGCAGCAATGAGATGAACACAACATGCTTTTATATCTTTACTTTTCCTTCTTCCCTGAAAGTACAGCGCCTGGCAAGCTGTCCAGTGGGTTGGTCAACTGCTCAGTGGAACACTATTCCAGCTTTCAGCACCACACTGCACTGCAACCTGAAGACAGAGTGTGAAGATGGACGAGATGAAACAGAACACTGTCCCTTCAGCAGTGCGGACTGCAAGGGAATGGTGGCATTGTGTGGCCGTTGTTACACGTTTTCTGTGGAATCTGCTGTCCAGAGGAAAACTGTATGATCCGTGTTGGAATGTGGCACGAGGTGTCTTGAACTATCCCACATGTGTTTTATGATCCATATGGTGTGTTATAACCAGTAAAGCAAAGAGGTTTTGGAGAATGTATTGCCTACAAACAGATTTGGTTTGGAATGATCTTTCATTGCCCAATATGTATCGGCAATAGTATGCATGTTAAGCGAACAGTTCATTATCATAGTTTTTATTATGAGGACAATAGATTTTTGAATCAGTATGATGTAAAATCTCTCGTTTTATACTTGACCTGGAAGAAATGGTGGTGCGTGAGTGTAGAATTATTTTTTATGACACAATACCAGTCTGTGAAATCACGGTGAACAAAACTGAGCAACACTCTTATCGTCCGAGGGGCGTTGTCTTGGCACGCACACCGTTTCCTTGGGCAAAAGAACAACACAGTATGACGGTGTGCCGTGACGGCCATGTGATCTACACGTTTCTTTTATGTGTTCCAAGACACATGGCCTGTGTAGCCATGGACCTTCGCTTTGCTATTATTCTGATCGAAAATCACGTGCAAACGGCTGGAACTCAACTGGCCTCGTCCCAGAGTCCCCTACATTCGCGTGCCGTGATGGCATCGATACCCTTTCATTCAGTCTGGTGTGCGATTCCGGAACTGACTGTCAAGATTCCAGCGATGAATCCTTTTGTCGCCTGAAAGTTTGTAGAAGAACTTTCTCATGCCTAAGTGGTCAGTGTTTTACCTTATGACAAGGTTTGTGATCAGATATCCACTGTCAGGATGAATCAGATGAAGATCAGTGTCAACATTTCAGACCTCAAGAATCAAATAGAACGCGTATCCAACGCTTTCCATCCCCTGCTATGATTAATTTTGATGGCACCAGATATTTTAACAGTACACCAAATGAATTCCAACCAGACGTGTCCTGAGAGTCACTATCGTTGCCATGGTGAGTCCGATGACTGTCTGCCAGTGTACACACGATGCAATGGGATGTACGACTGTCTAGATCACCAAGATGAACAGGCGTGTGAAGAGATGACGTGTCCAGGATTTTATCGATGCAGACTTTCAAAGATATGCTTAAATAGTGACCACATGTGTGATGGCTGGCCTCACTGTCCATTGTTTGATGACGAACTATGGTGTAATGTGACTTGTCCCGTTAATTGCCTTTGTCAAGTTCACAGTTTTTGTGTGTCCTCAAAGTTTCCGTGCAGAATTCTTTCCTGAAATTAGATCTTTGGATGCCACTGGTTCTGGCATGACTCTGACTGATGTGAGGAGTAATGTCTATCTGATTCATCTGGTTCTTGTGAAATGTTATCTTATCAACTTGCCCCAAACCAGATTATTGAATCTGAGGATCCTTAACCTCAGCAGCAATAAGCTGCAGCATATCAACATGACTTCCTTTCTTCATCTAGAAAATCTGCATGAATTATCCTTGTCCCAGAATCCTATCACATCAGTCAGTCACGTTGCCTCTATTAGTATCCAAAACAGTGTCTCGCAATGATAGATCTGTCATATACAAGACTGACCCGTGTTTGACTTCAAAAGTCTGTGGCATTTTTCTGCTTTGCAGAAAATTGAACTTGACCTTCACTACCATCCATACGGTCACCGGACGGGGTGTTCAGTTCCTACCCCTTCTGAGTGAGCTACACATGAAGGGCAGTCCTGTGAAATCATTTCCACCTGACATCTTCAAAGGCTTTTCTCTATCTGAGTGTCATCTCGACAAAAAACTATAAGTTATGTTGTGTAGATTATACTCCCTCATAACTTCGATTCTTCACTCTGTCATGCCCCGAGAGATGAAATATCTTCTTGTGAAGATTTATTGCAGTCATGGACATACCGTGGATTTCTGTGGCTGATGGCTTGTCTGGCAGTGTCTGGTAATGTCTTCTGTTTCTTTGTTCGTGGTGTTTTGTGAGGAGCATGACTTCTTCAAGTGGCTTCAATGTGTTCGTCACCAACCTCACGATGGCTGACTTTCTGATGGGTTTTTACATAACCATCATAGGAATCGCTGACGAAAACGTTCCGTGGCAGATATCTCCGTCATGATGATGCCTGGAAGAGCAGTGCGCCCTGTAAGGCGGCTGGATTTCTGTCTTTATTGTCCAGCGAGGTGTCGGCTCTCATTATCTGCCTGATCACTTTGGATCGCTTATTGTCTTGTGCTTTCCCATTCAGTACCTTGAGATTTGAAAGAACATCGGCGTCACGGTCTGTCTGTTAATCTGGCTGGTTGGCTGGTGTCTGGCCTTGCTGCCTTTACTCCCTGTGACGTCACACTGGGAGTTTTACAGCCAGACAGGAATCTGTATTCCTCTACCAGTGACGAGACAAGAGTTCAAAGGAAAAACTCTATTCTTTCAGCGTGCTGATTGTCTTCAATTTTGTTCTGTTCTTATTGATTTCTGTCGGCCAGGCGTTTGTCTACTGGTCAGTACAAACAAATGCGTTAAAAGAGAACACGACCCAAATATCACAAGACATGACCATAGCTCGTCGGGTTGATCACCATTGCACTGACTGACTTCATGTGTTGGTTTCCTATTGGGCTGTGCGGAATGTTGGCACTGGCTCATGTTCCTATATCTGGAGAAGTGAATGTCGCCCCTTGCAATATTTGTTTTACCTTTGAATTCGGCTATCAATCCTTTATGTATACTTTCAACACCATGGCAGAAAAGTGAAGGAAAAGTCAAAGAAATCTAAATTGTTAAAATGGATGGAGTCAAATGCTGGTTTAATTTCATCATAACAGTATATGCTGGTGAACCTGTCCTGTCAATGTAGGTCTTACATGTTGGTTTGTTTTATGCACCAGGCCTATCGGATCCCTCCTCACAATTGCTACTCACCATCCCCAGTGGTATTCCTCCCACACTGCTCATTCCCCTTACGCCTGATCCAGACATGTGCTGTTGAAATCCTATCAGTTCAGTCCATAAACCGCCTTGAGGTCACCCACAAGAGGAGACGCTCCACTGCTGCCACATCATTCCGGCGGTGTCCACACTGCTTCCAGTTTGTGTGTGTGTGTGTGTGTGTGTGTGTGTGTGTGTGTGTGTGTGTGTGTGGTGTCTTGCGTGTGTGTGTGTGTGTGTGTGTGTGTGGTGTCTTGTGTGTGTAGTGTGTGTGTGTGTGTGTGTGTGTTTTAAATAGTTTCACATCTTTTGATGACAAAAGCAAACCTAAACGGAATGTCATTTTTTTGTATTCGTCACCACCATATGCTTGTGTGTGTGTGTGCGCGCGCGCGCGCGTGCGAGCGTGCGTGCGTGCGTGCGTCCGTGCGTTCGTACGTGTTCGTGCATGCGCGTACGCGTGTTTCATGTGTGCGTGCGCGCGCGCGCGCGCGCGCGCGCGTGTGTGTGTATGTGTGTGTGTTTAAATAGTTTCATTTCTTTTGATGACAAAAGCAAACCTAAACGGAATGTCATTTTTTTGTATTCGTCACCACATATGCTTGTTCATAAAAAAAAAAAAATGAAAAAACGTGTTGGCAATTTTGCATATCACACCACAACTGTCATTTCCAGAAGCTAACAACCCAGATAATTTGCAGAGAATCATGGGTCCTTTTTAAAGATAACAACCCAGAGAATTTGCAGAGAATCATGGATCCTTTCAAAGATAACAACCCAGAGAACTTACAGAGAATCATGGGTCCTTTTAAAAGATAACAACCCAGAGAACTTACAGAGAATCATGGGTCCTTTTAAAGATAACAACCCAGAGAATTTGCAGAGAATCATGGATCCTTTCAAAGAACAGCTGGCTGCGGTGAAATCCATAACATGGAGAAACAAGACAGTTAAACTGTTGTTTTCCACATTGCAATATCATCTGCATAAGCAGCTAAACTTGCCCCTTTTGTGTCAATCTGGTTAAGATCATAAAGAATCAATGAGAAGAGGATTGGAGAAATTACACTTCCTTGAGGGACACCCATGTTAACATATCTTGTACTTGACAGCACACCATTTAGTTTTACTTGTAGTGTTCTCCCAGATAAAAACGATTGTGTAAAAATGTGTGAAACGACATGAGCCTTGGACAATACTTTAAAAATGCCAAACGGAATCGTAAACGTGGCTAAAGTGGAGAGTCGCTCAGCCAAGGCTTTTTTTGACGTGTGAAGCTAAAAGACTAACATGATCAGTGACACTCCTCCCTTTTCTGAAACCAGCTTGAATGATTGGCAAAATCCCATTCTTTTCAAGGAAATGTTCTAATCTGAATTTCATTATCCTCAAAAAGTTTTCCGATGTGAGGAGTCAAAGAAATGGGTCGAAAATGAGAAAGATTTCTTTTTGAATTTCCTTGTTTATGGAAAATGCTTTATCACGTTGTAAGAAATGGGATCTAATCCGGTAGCAATTTTACCAGATTTTAAACGGGTGAAGTGAGTACAGAAGCTCCTCCATTGTTAGATTTGTATTAATATATAACGTGTTGTCATTGTCATGTGGTTCAATGTTTCTCCCTTCGTTTTCAATAGTCTTCTTCGTTCTTGCTCTTCTTTAGGCAGATGTTCGGTCTGACTCATTGCTGCGAAAGTGTCAGCAAATAATTCAACTTTCTCCTCGTTTGTTTTTATAGATTTTATCGTTTTGATCAAGAAAGGATCTGGGAGATGAAAGAACCTTTAGATTTTCTGATTTCTTTCCAAAGTAAAGCGCTATCGTTTGGGTGTTTGGAACAGTTGATGACTAAGTTTTTGTAATATTGCTGCTTTGCAAAAGCAACAACTTTGTTACTATTGGTGTTAGCTTTTTTGTATTCAGCACACACACACACACACACACACACACACACGCACATCACAGTTCTCAAACAGGTCACTGCAAAATGCTTCTGCACCGGGTGATGGGTGTCGCCTTACGTTGTCTGGCACCAGTTTCAGGACTGGATCTCTGTGGTCATCTTTAGGGACTCTTTTTGGACATCGAAGTCTTCTTCTTCCTTTTTTTTTATTCCCCACTTCTAGCTTTTGAACTTTGCTTAAACGAGGAAATCTTCTGCTTCCATGCTTTGTCCTTCACTTGTGGCTCTTGGAGCTTTTTTTTCTCAGCTTGTCTTTGATGATTAACCCCATGCGTTAAAGATCTGGCTTCCACGTCTGTCAGCCAGATCACGTTCTTTCGAACCCTAATCTGTCCAGCTTTCCTTCTTTTTCCCCATGTCGTGTTTTCTTTTTCTCCCCGTTCCTTTTCGTTTTTCTCTTTTCTTCTCAACGTCCAGTTTTGTTTTGTTTTTTATTGGAATCTCATCCACGTTGCCTCTATCACCATGTTCACAACATCCACATTGAGTTCATCTCTAACTTCATTCTTCCACACGTTAGCACCTACACAAATTCCCACATAATAGCCCAGCAAACGACCACTTCTCACCAAATGGACATCGAAAATTCTCGACGACTTCTAAGGTCACTTTCACACGGTATTTATCCTATAGAAAGCTAAGAAACGCAATCCACACGCACTCCAACCAGCCTGACAATAGCATCAACATAGTGCCTCACAGCAAGACCATCAGAACAAGCCAAAGACTCCTGTTGTTCAAGTGATCGGGCTCAGTCTGTCTGCCAGACAACTACAGTGGCTAAGCCTCAAGCACCACAACTGATGCTCTGTGGTCCGAGTGGATAATTTGTCTCCCTTTCACTATCAGAGAAAGGTTTCGAACTAGGGGTCCTCACCGCCTTCGATGACTTCGGTCAACTGACAAATTTTACCCAACAATTTTGACCTCCTTCACACTAGATCTAGTTGCAAAGTGAAACGACTGCAGGCGGAAATCTAAACAAATCTTAAATAAATGTCAGCGAACCGCCAAGAGAAACGTGGACAAACGAGTCACAAGACAACACACAACGCGTTTCGACCTCTTAGGTCTTCTTCAGGTGAAACAAAGACGAACAAAATAACGAAAATGCACTTAGCTTTGATCGCTTCAGATTGCTTCTGAGTTCAGCGCAGGAAGAAAGCCATAGAGCACATGCTTGGGTCTCTGCATGCTTCGTGTTGCCGATGCGTCTTCCTTTCCAAATGCAGGACAATTTAAGACATTCCTCTTATGACATGTGACTTTCTTCCTGCTTGTTAAACCAGAAAAAGCGATCGTCTTCCGAACACGGATCGCAGGAATATTCTTGAACGACGTCGTCTGATTCACACAGCAGCACACTCACATCATCCGTTTGATGGAACACAACCTTCCAAAATGCTTTTTGTCTATAACTTGCTCCAGACTTATGTCGATGTCCGACGGGTGGATTCCTGGACCCCTGCTGTTACACTCCGACAGATCGGAATGCAAACACCGAAGCGTATCCTGAATGGGCATAGATGTGTATGTGCGTGCGCGCGTATGTGTGCGTGTATGCGTGTGTTTATGAGAGTGAATGCATGTGTGTACGAGTGCTCGAGTATGTGTGTGTGTGTGTGTGTGTGTGTGTGTGTGTGTGTGTGTGTGTGTGTGCGCGCGCGTGCGCGCGCGAGTGTGTGTGCGCTTGTGTGTGTGGGGGCGAATGTATGTCTGTGTGTGAGTGTGCAAGTTTGAGTGTGTGTGAGGCCGTTATGTAAGTTTGAGTGTATGTGAGGATATAAAATATATTCATCATGCAGGAAAATAGATATGGGCATTCCTCAGGGTTCTGTTATTGCACCTTTATTATTTACGATCCTTATACATGATCTCCCAAAGGCATTGTCAAAAACCACCAATGTAGTGCAGTATGCAGATGATATTGCCATTTGGATTAATACTTCATTAAGGAAGCACTCGAATAAAAGGCAGTAAAATTTGTACAGACAATGTATCAAGGAGAATTGGACAGATTGTCTGCTTACATGAAAGAGAACGGTCTTGAATTACCTGGTGATAAAACTTGTTTAATGCTTTTTAATAATGGCGAAAAACCAAAGGCTCTGCCCAACGTTATTCTTGACGACAATGTTCTACAATATAAGCCAAACAGTCAAGTTCTTAGAGTGTTTTTTAACACCTGAGCTGAACTGGAAAAAGCATATTGGAAATTTGATAGATAAAGCTAGGAAAAGATTAAATTTGCTCAAAATTATATGTTGTCAACCAAGGGGTCAAGACTGTACCGCACTTTTACATTTATATACATCGTTAGTCCGATCAAAATTGATATATGGACAGAAAGTATACTTCTCTGCATCAAACTACCTTTAAAGAAATTGCAAAGCTTAGATAGTAAAGCTTTAAAATTAGCTTTGGGTGTTCCAGTGCACACAAACACAATGAAATGCTATAAGGAGACAAACATTTTACCTCTTAATGAACAACGAACGTTGGATGTGTCCAATACGTTGTAAGAGGCCTATCTGTAAAAAAACTCTGTTACTGATGAAATTCTTATGGATTCCAACAAGGAATACCCCAAAAGGTCTAAAAATATATCATACATAAATCCAATTAGAAATTTCACTTGTGAGCTTATGTCAGAATGTAGTATTGATATTGATGCAATTTTGGAGGTTCCTATTGTTCCTCAAATGCCCCCATGGGAGCATCTCAACGCAAAAATTGATGATGAATATACTACTTTGAAGAAGATGACAATGTAAATATTCTAGTAAAATGAAGTTCGAGAACATCTCGAAAAGACTTATCCAAATCATTTAAAAATATTTACAGATGGTTCAATAATGGAAACATCTGACAGTGGGTGCTGGATTCACTATACCATCCTTAAATGTGCAAAAGTCTTTCTATCTAGGCAGAGAAATTTTCATTTATACATCAGAGCTATATGCAATTGTGAAAGCTCTGAATTATATCTTATATGACACGCCAGTATCATTTTATAGTGTGTGATTTTGCGTTGATTCAAAATCAGTTTTACAATCATTAAAACACTGGAACTCTAAAATCAGAACTGATATTCTTTGTGAAATTAAGCATCTATTACATTGTTTACTTTCCCGAGGGTATAGCAGTTGATTTTTGCTGGGTTCCTTCACATTGTGGCTTAAAAGGGAATGAATTAGCAGACAAATTGGCAAAGCAGGGAGCTTGTGCAATTTCTGAAACACCCTTTCACAACAAAGTCGTAAATTTTTCTCCGCATAAATTGATCCAGCGATTGGAAAAGAAATAAGCGGAAGAAACATCTTAATGAAAATTATTCGTTCTGCCATCATGTCCAAGGTATCTAGCTAAATTAATTAATAAATTACGGTTAAATACATGGAATACAAAATATTCACCAGGTATAGCGTCAGGAGAATATCTCAATTCGTCATCTTTTATTTGAATGCCCTATACTAACCCCAGCTTATAAGGAGAAGAATATTTTTTATAAATGATTCTGACAATGTTGATAGTGTGGTAAATAACCCTTGCTTTTTTTATATTGCTTTGGTTATTGCTCAGTCCCCTGTTGCAAAACTATTGTGAAAAAGACATTTGAGATAGGTGTGTTATAGTGATTTTTTTTTTCCCCGGGGTGGAGGTGGGGGAAGGTGCTGATAGTACAATGGAATGTATATTGCAGTTTAAAGGTCTAAGATCATCTTGTGATGAAAAGACGTTAAATAAAACTACTGAACTGTCTGAACTGAGGGTATGGGGTGTGTTCGTATTGAGATGTGTGTATTTGTGTATTTATGTAAGTGCGTACGTTTGTGTGTGTGCGCGCGCGCACGCGCGCGCGTATGTGTGTGTGTGTGTGTGTGTATGTGCGTGAGTATGTGCGCGCGCTTGTGTGTGCGCTTGTGTGTGTATGTGTATGTGTGCGCGCGTATTTTTGTGTGTTAATTAGGCTTCTTTGCCTTGAATGAAAAAATTGGTATTCTGTTCATAATGTTTTCTTAAATGTCAGTCCAACTTTGAGTTAATCTGACAATAAATTGGTTTCAGTCAGTCAGTGTGTGTGTGTTGTGTGTGTGTGTGTGTGTGTGTGTGTGTGTGTTGTGTGGTGTGTGTGTGAACCGACAGTATCATTCACTTGTACTAAGTGTGATTGATTATGGATTAGGGTTTACAACACTGCCTATCAGCAATCTTTTTTAATTTGAATTCAAAATGAAGCAATAAGATTCATCCTTGGAACCACAAAGCATACACAAGTTGAAACTATGCAATACCTGCTTGACCTTCCTTTGATACAGACAAGACACAAGCCAGAACGTGTGAAGGCATATCTCGGAGCACTTGAAAATCCCCTAAACCCACTTCATGCGGCGGTCAAGGAAACAAACGGCACTCGGCTAGGACATGGAAAACCGGACAGGACCGGCAGAAGACAGTATACAGCTTGCGTGCCACTTGGCAACACTCAAAGAAACGAAGGAATGGAAGAGTATCTACAACACTTTAAACACCTCTACCAAATTGCCATCACTCCAGAACTTTGGAGACACTGTCGAGAATGGCCAGAAGGCAATACCAATGGGAAATTCAGTTGCAGGTAGACGACCTTGGCAGAAAAGATGATTATGTTACATACACTGACGGTTATGTCACCAAAGATAAGTCAGGCTGTGGATATTAAGTGAAGCAAAATGGCTGAACTATCCAGGAAGACAATGGCGTGCACAGTTTTAATAACTTCAAGTCTAGCAATGGAGGTAGAAGCAGTGACACAAGTACTCCATTGGCCTCAATCCACAGGCAAGTTTCAAACTCAACAAGCCATCATACTGACTGACTCCATGAACCTACTTCAAAAAGTGAAGAGTGGAATGAGAAGCCCTGCTTGGAATGAAATAATATGCAGCCTTCCATCGGAGATAATTATGGGGTGTACAGCAACGATAAGAAACTGGATTACAGCTTGGCCGATCTGATGTGGTAAGAAATCTGAAAAATCATTAAGCAAAGGGCAAAGCTACTATGCCATAGACCATCTTTCAGATCAGTGGCCCACACATCCGGACATAAGGAAGAGCAAGAAACATCACCAACCAAACTTTGGAATAATTCCAAGGCCAACACTGTGAAGACTTCTAGCGACTGGGGCAAACTCATGCTGGGCCCTTTCTGAGCAAGTCTCATCCACTTTCTACGTATTTCTAACGGATTTCTTTTTTGTTTGTTTCTTTTTTTGGTTTAGTGGTCTGATGTACACGTAGAGCAAAGAATTTGTTCACATCACACACACACACACACACACACACACACACACACGCACACACACACACACACACACACACACACACACACACACGCACGCACGCACACACATGGATGCACACACATGGTCTGTACGAAAGCGTGTACATTCCGCTGAGAGTGATTTATGATTTGTGAGAGTGGTACACAGCGAGCGGCAAGGAGGGGCAGAGTGCAATGAGGTATGAGACAGGGAGCTGCGT
>JADBJO010034120.1:0-2500 GCA_016801955.1 Conus betulinus
CAGTACTTTTGTGTTTGTTCTGATGACCAGTTTTGGGGGTTGGATGCAGCTCTCCGTGGTCGTGGAGTACGAGCCAAGGGCCGAGATTCTTGTTCTGTTCTCGATCCCTTAACTCTCCTGTCTTGTGTCCGTCCCCTGTCTTGCTTGTCATCTTTGTCTATTGGTTTGTCATCTGTCTTATTTTGGCTAGGGCCATCTTCTGAAGATGACTTTTTTGTCTCGTTCTGTTTGACCAGGATTGTGTGTTTGTTTCAGTTTGTTTCTGTATCTTGTGAAAGACAGTAGGAATGGACATCTTCAGTTGGATCAATGGATTTGCTGACCTGGATCAGAAATGTTTTAGTTCTGCTGACAATGTTGTGTTCTGGCATAAAACTGGTCTGTCATCTTGTCAACGGCTCTTGTATTGTCCCTGTATCTGTCTTTGTCCTCAACGTCTGTTCCAATTTTGTCTTTGTTCTGTGAAATAAGTCTTCATCGTCAGTGTTCACTTCATCTGAACCACCGTTCATAGATGTTCTGTGCTGATTATCACTGTGGTCGTCTCCAGCGACATCATTTTCCTCAGAAGGGGTCGTGGTCGCTAACTCCGACCTCTGCAGACTATTCGAACACTGAGGTTTTTGTCTGTTTCCTCCTGAAGCATCAGAGTTGGTTCTGCTGGCAGAGCCTTTCACCATAACAACCCTCTGGTGCTCAAAACACATTTCTTCTGGCCACGTCACTGTAGAAACGTGTACCGGGAACAATAGGCACACGATCATTTCTGTCCTGACCTCTTGAATTGTCATTTGATCCCCAGCCGATGGTTGAGCTTGCTCTCACCTGTCCATGTTGACTGCGGCTTCTCGTATACTGGTAACGGCGTGGGGGACTACGATTGATGCCTGACTGCTTTTCGAAAAATGAGAAATTGTCCTGGGTCCGAGCAGCATTGTTCCTGTCTGAGAGTTCCTGGTAGTGGCGTTTGTTTCTTGGAGGTTGTTTGCCAGCGGGTTGACGGACACCTCTGTGACTGTTGTACTCACTATCCTCACGGGTTCGTAGTCGAGGCCAAGTGTCTCCATGTTCCCGCGGGACTGAGAAGGATTGTCTTTCAGTGTCGTCCTGGGAAGACATCGGTTGGAGTCTGTCTCTGACGTGGAGAGAGAGAGAGAGAGAGAGAGAGAGAGAGAGAGAGAGAGAGAGAGAGAGAGAGAGAGACAGACAGACAGACAGACAGACAGACAGAGAAGTTATAAGGATGGGGACTTAAGAGTTGTGGTGTTGAAGCGATATAGGCATCATCAAGAAACAAAAGCGAAGTTTCTTCCCCGCTACGCCTTCGGATACTTATAGTGTCCATCACTTTCATGTCTGGCGTTCAAGGGAATGTTGCTAGCTAAATGCTGACTGGGACTGTTGATCAAGTTTTCTTTTTCTGTGTTCTGATTGCCGTGGATTTCTGTATTGCGCTCACTCAATGCATCCTGAACTGATATAGTTTGCCATCATTTGGGTCACTCCAAAGTCAAATGGAAATAAATACATGAATAAATAAATAAACAAATGTATACATAAATGAATAGATAAATAAGTAGATAAATCAATGAATGAATACATAAATAAATACGTGAATACATAAATACATAAACAAACGAATATGTGATAAATAAATCGATAAATAAATGAATATACAGATCAATTACTAACATCAGAAAGACTCGAACCATTGACCACAGAATCTTCCGGTTGGTCGCTTTATCTACCAGTCCACCCCCCTTCTCACCCTCCACCCCCTCATCCCGAGTGGTGAAAGGAGGGAGAACATGACAGTGACGAGCCCTGACAGTGGGGCGGGACAGGGATAAGAGTGAATGGGGTGTGGGCGGGCAGAGGGAGGAGCTGAGAGAGATGGGGGGAGAGGCAGGGGGAGAGACGGGGAAGAGAGCTAGATGGAGGAGAGAGTGGGACCGGGCAGAGGGAGGGTGGGGTGGGGTGGGGGGTGTAGAAAAATGGGGGAAACACAAGGGGGTGGGACGTGGGGCGGGGTGGGGGTGGGGGTGGGGGTGGGGCAGAAGTGAGGTTTGAGGTGGTGTGTCGAGATAGTGGATTCTTCATGCAATTTGAAGCTTAGCCCCCCTTCCAAACTTAGTTGTAGCATGTACATTTGGCGGAAGATATATATATATATATATATATATATATATATATATATATATATATATATATAGAGAGAGAGAGAGAGAGAGAGAGAGAGAGAGAGAGAGAGAGAGAGAGAGAGCAGATAATGCGAAACCTTTTTTTGTTTTTTGGACCAAGACAAACATCTGCAGTTTTTGTTTACACACACACACACACACACACACACACACACACACACGCGCGCGCGCGCACACACACACACACACACACACACACACACACACACACACACACACACACCAACACCACACACACACACACACACACACACACACACACCACACACACACACACACACACACACACACACACACAC
>JADBJO010034120.1:12500-13850 GCA_016801955.1 Conus betulinus
TCATCACTCAAACATCATCATTACCGTCGTCGTCGTCATCACCGTCATTGTAGTCGTCATCATCATCATCGTTGTTATCGTCCAGGTTTTTTTTTTTTCGGCGTCTTCGTTGTCGTCATCATCATCATCATCGAATGGCGAGAGAGAGTAAAGACACTGGGCAAGAGATACATGAAAAAAAAAGGCCTTGAATTAGAGCCATGGCCACAAGGTGAGCAAATGACCATAGCATACCGCCCCACATAGCATACCGACCACCACCTTACAGCTTTCCTTTCGTTGAACAACTGGTGACTGACACACACACACATGCACACACACACACAGCGCACGCAATCGCGCATTTTGCAGGAAGGTCGTACTATCCAACGCAAAAAGAGTTCCAGTCTTCAGATGTTAGTCTTGTACTTTTTTTAAATAAAAGAACTGACCGAATTCCACTAACTTTTGACTTTCTGATGGTGGCGTTTGCAAATGAAGTGTTCCAGTCTCAATCTTTTGTCAGGAAATTTTGCTTTGAACTAAATATAATGAATAATAATGATGATAATGATATAATAATAATGATAATAATATAATGATAAGGATTGTTTATGGCGCTCAATCTTACATCATTCCTCACGACCGAAGGCGCTTTCCAATACATCATAAAAGGTTAAAAGAAAACATTTAAATGAAACAATAAGAAGATAAATATTGCACAAAATAAGTGCCATTCACACACACCACACACACACACGCGCACGCACACACACACACACACAACCACACACACACGAACGAACGCACGCACGCACGCACTCATGGAAAAACCAAGCACGCAAGGAACGAAGCACGCGACCAATGCACGCACGCACGCGCGCGACACACACACACACACACACACACACCATATCTTTTCCTCGTTCTGTCAAGAAATTACTTTCACTCGGTGGTACGGCATAGTATAATCGGTGAAGGTTTCCATGATAGAGATTTATCTATCTAAGCTACTCTATACTCTCTATCTCTTCGATACTCTCTCCCTATATCTCTCTCGCTCTCTTCCCAGCGAGAGGGAAGAACTGAAATCTTGTGGACATACTTGTTTGTGTGGAAGGAAATGTTACATGGGCTACAGGCTGACCTTTCATGTAAATGGGATCTCATCGCTACGGCGGCGAGTGCTGTTGGTGGAGCACCTCAGCTCTCGGCGTGTTCAAATCGATCCTCTCTCCCATTTCTTTTTCGGGTTCTTATTCTTTTTACCTGAGACATTTTGATAGGAAGGATGACTGACATATAAAAAGAGAGAGAGAGAGAGCGAGGAGACAGGAGAGAGAGAGGGAGAGGAGAGAATGGAGAAAGTGG
>JADBJO010034121.1:0-7500 GCA_016801955.1 Conus betulinus
GTGATATTTTTCTTTTTAAACCTGAAATTAACGTCGATTGTATAAATAACAGCATTTCACTAACATCTCCCTGAATAAGTCAGACTAGTTTCAAGATCAATACTAGAATGCAGTGGTACTATCCAAGATGGGTGGTTATCGTTCTTGATTAAAAAAATCATTAATAGGGGAGGGTGGGGCTCTTCCTGATAATATTTTGAACATTGAAACACCTTTATTATATTCTGATTTCACTTTTTAACGGCAAATATTCAACGCCTTATATTCAGAAGCCAGCAGAGTCGACGACTTTAGAACTATTTTCAAGGCTCATCTATGTGTCTTACTAAGTTTCATAATATCACTTGTTGAGTCCCAAACAGTTAAAACATAATTTATGTAAGTTTCCATGTAAGAACGGAACCACATTTTTCGACTATGCAGATTCAAGAATTGTTTCACTATCGAGAGCTGATAAATCTTGTTAGAAATGATGTTACATATCCTTATAATGCGATCCTTTTAAATGTGATCCGACCATGACAAATTGTTATCAATTACAACCCCAATAACTTTACGGCTATTAGTTTCTTCAACTATTTTGGTTATTTTGGTAGGGAGCAAATGAAGAATCAGGAAGATTATAACGTTTTTGTCCGGTTGTTGTCAGTGTGTACTTCATTTTCTGTGGATGTGGACACATGCGAATTTGTTCTGACCAGTCAACTGAGTGGTTGATATTCTCCTGAAGAGCTGTTGAGACCTCAACAACATTAGTGCTATGGTGTGTAAAGTTATGTTATCAGCAAACAAATAGCATGCTAATGGTAATAATGATAATAGCATCCGTCTGTCACAAGAGACAATAGTGTTGCGCGGTGAATTAGTCAGACTCTGTTGCAGTTGCTGTGAAGTCTCGATAATGAATGTCTGTTGCTACTAACATAATTCTTTGCCATCTGCGGCGCCTCTGTCCTTTCCAATGGGCCTCTCTCCTCTGCTCTGCTTGTTTGATGCCAGCCTAGTTGGTGGACCACCAGTTGACCCGGTGTGAAGCTGCTGACTACAGGTCTACTGGGTCGAGACTGCCTGCCTGCAGGCTGTGCTTACATACATCTTAGTAGGGCGGGCTCTCCTGTCAGTCTTGAGCCCATAGCCAGTTCACCATGCAGCTTTTCCTTTGGGATGCCACCGTTGTCCATGCGGCTGACGCGGCCAACCCAGTGCAGGCATCTCTGTGCCAGCATGCCGAACACACTGGGCATCCCCGGCTAGGCCAGGACGTCCTTTGTTGGTGGTACGGTCCTGCCAAGCGATGCCCAGGATTGTCTGAGTGAGCGCAGGTAGAAGGCATTCAGTCTGCATTCTTGTCGAGAGTACAGGGTCCATGCTTTGCATCCATATAGAAAAGAGTGCTCAGCATGCAGACTTGGCACACTTTCATCTCGGTGTTTGACATTAGGATGGTTTTGTCCCAGACTCTCTTTGCTACATGGGCCATCACAGTTCCAGCCTCGCTGATTTGCACGTTCAGCTCAGCGTCCAGAGAGAGATTGCTGGAGATGGTGGAGCCCGGGTAGGTGAAGCCATTGGTCACATCGAGGGTTTGATCGCCGATGGACATACAGAGCGTGTTGCTGACCTCTTGGCCAATGATGTTTGTTGTCTATAAGCTGATAGTGAGGCTAAACTCGGCGTAGGCATCCGCAAAGCAGGTGATGAGATGTTGTAGCGCTTCTTCAGGGTGGGCAGTGAGAGTAACATCTTCCTGATGAGGACTTCCACACCTTTATCTTTGCTTGGAGGCATGCCAGGTTGAAGAGGCTTCCATCACTCCTAGTGTGGAGGAAGATGCAGTCTTCAGACTGTCAGAACAGCAGCAGGGAGAAGGAGATGCCAAAGAGTATGAGTGAGTATGCAACTTTGTTTGACACCGCGCTTGTTGGGAAGGGGTCTAAAAATAAATGGTCGTATTTGACAGTGCTATTCATGTTGTCATGGAAGGACGTGATCATCTTTAGGAGTTTAGGGGGACATCCAATCCTGTGTAGTAGAGTAAAGAGTCCTGACCTACTGACCAAGTCGAACGCCTTGGTCATGTCGATGAAGGCAATGAATAATGGTCTTCTCTGCTCGTGGCACTTCTCTTGTAGTTGCCTCGGGGAACCTGGAAGCTCTGTGCCTTTGGGTACACTCGTTCGGCGGGTAGCTGTAGCCTGTTGAGGATGACACGGGCGGAGGCTTTGCTAATAATGCTGAGGGATAGTCCACGATAATTGTTGCAGTCGCTGTGGTCAGCTTGGTTCTCGTAAAGCATGATTATGTTTGCATTGCGCATGTCCTGGAGTACGCTCCCTTCCTCCCAACAATGCAGCACAAGCTCATGGAGATGACTGAGGGGAGAACTCTCCATGCCAGCTTTGGTGACTTCTGCAGAAATGCCCTTAATACAGAGCTTTACGACAGGCTAGCAACTCGCTGGCCTTGCTGAGTTCCACGATGGTGAGTGGGGCGTCGAGCTCTTTCATGGCAAGCAGGGAGGTGGTGTTCTCAATGGCTGTGTGGGTGACTAGCTTCTTCTCCCTGGAGTACAGCACCTGGTAGTGCTCTGTCCATCTCTCCATGTGTTTTCTGCAGTCGGTGATTCCCTCCCGTGACGAAGATTTGAGAGGATCAATCTTGATGGCGCTAGGGCCGAACGCTTTCTTCATGCCTTCGTACATTTCGTGGATGTTGCCAATATCGGCGATCTGGATGCTCTGTCACAGGTTCAACCAGTACTCATTCGCACATTTACGGGTGGTCCGGTTGGTGTTGTTGTGAGCTTTGCAGAGTGCTGCTAGCGTCTTTCATTGGGGGCTCTCTATTGTGATTGAGGAGTGTGGCTTGCTTAGCAGAAATGACAGGCTCCATTTCCACAATTCCTGCATCAAGGCAGTCTTCATTTTTTTCTCACTCTCTTCTCATAGATGTCTGAAGTGGATTGGTAAATCACATCGTAGATTTGGTTCGATCATGATGAAGCGCAGTCGTTTGGGCAGTCCTCTAGGACCTCGTCAATGGTTCTGGCGAAGCGTTCGCACAGTTCGGGAACTGACGTCATGGCTGTGTTGATTCCAGGATGTCCCTCCTGCTTGGGCTGAAGATGCACCTTGCTGCTGACTAGGGAGTGGTCAGCATTGCAGTCAGCGGTATGATAGCTGCAGGTGATGAGCACATGGTTGAGCAAGGGTCTTCAGGTGATCACAAAGTGAAGCTGATGCCAGTGACGGGATCTGGGGTGCCCTCAGGACACTCTGTGGTGTGGCATGGTGGGAAAGACGGTATTCATGATACAGAGGCCGAGGTAGGAGCAAAGCTCGAGTAGCCACTGTCCATTGTCGTTGAGTTTGCAAACGCCAAAGCGGCTGATGCAGAAGGGCCAGGATCTGTGGTCTGCACCAAAACGGACGTTGAAGTCCCTGAGCAGGAACAGGTGTTCCTTTGAAGGTTCCTCCACTATCTTGGGTTCCAGATCTTCATAGGATTTATACTTACCCTGGCTGAAGAGCAGCGTGTGGGGGCGTAGACGCTAAGGATGTTTGTCTGTCCCAAAGAGGTCGTGACCTGGAGAGAGAGAGGATTCGCGCTTTCCATTTGGAAGTTGATTCAACTGAGGATAGGAGATAGTTTCACACTGCGAATTCGATGCCATACAGTCGGTGCTCCTCTGGCTCCAGGCCTTTCCAAAAGAACGTGCAGTCCTCCCTGGGGCTGACGCTGGAGGGGAGTCTTGTCTCATGCAACACAGCAATGTTGATTTTGAACCTCTTCAGCTCGCGGTCGATGATGGCTTTTCCTGGCGTCGTCAACTTGCTGGAGGTCATCAGAAGGGCGATGACACATCGCTCTGATGCTCCAATTGCCAGCCGCAAGGGTGACAGTTTGAATTTCTTTTTTCCCCTTTATTTGCTGGTGCAGGGTTTACGGTCTGCGCTTCGCTCTTCCCTGAGCTCTAAGCACCCACTGACGCAGGTAGACTGTGGCGGGTCAGCATCATATTGAATGGGTGCTGCAAAGCTTGAGGCATATGGCAGCTGACCAGTGAAACGCGATGGTGTCTCCCACCATCGGAACAACCCGCTGCGCTTGAGCTTACGCTAGTACGCTCTTTGTCTTTAATTCGTACCTGCTGTCTCCCATGTTGTTTTTGTCGTTGGGACAGCAGCACTGCAGCGACCTCTCCAGGGCGCAGGCCTGAGCGAAGTGTGTGGGGAGATCCTAGGGTGCCCAATCCCCAGAATCCCTCTTTCAGCTTTGCTGACATGATCCAATGGAAAGGAGAAGCCAGCACAGTATTGTACCAGCGCAGCTACAGGAGGTGCTGCTGTTCTACCAAACAGTGGTACTTTGAACTGAAATTTGTCCTGGCAGCAGAGCAGCAACTGACACGGGGTGACTTTTCCAGCTGTTGAGCCACAGAATAATGAACTTGTTTTGTGAGGTAATAGAGGTTTCAACACATCTCAGTTAACAAATGATTTGTCTTGTGATGACAAGCATTAACCACGTCCTCAAGTCCTATTGACCTCTCTTGTTACACCAATAAACTCTAATGATTTAAGCATGACAGACAGACAGACAGAACGAAAATGAGAGATAAATGTAAGAGACACTTCTGAGCATCTTGGAGTACCCAAAGGCTCCCTTGCAGTGTTGGCTCCAACATGAAGGTACACAGTAATTCACTCTAGACGTGGACCCCTATAATGAGACCAGCTATAACCAATATCAATTTGTAACGAGACAAATATCGTCATGTTTTCGTAAAACATACCTGAGCTATTGGTCATCTTCGAACCTTCAATTCCTAAGTCAAGCACAACAGAGAAAAACAGTGTAACCCATGAAGTCCTTATTGTCCATACAGTATGTCTTTGGTTTGACAATACGACATCCGCCTTCCACTGGGCCCTGTATACTTGAACTTGGAGCCATGGGTTCTTGCATAACTGAGGTTGTAAAACTCACAGCAACTGCACATGCAGTCTGCTGACATTGTTGTGAAGAGGGCACGGTGTGGTAGTGAAGTAATGAATGCAATTTGTAAAGGCCCACACAGACGCTGTCAGGTGGAAAAGATTATCCGGACAGCAAATCATGGGAAGTATTTTTTTTCCAGTGACAGCTATAAATGGGCTATGCAGTCAGTTAGTCACCCAGACACAGCATAGCATCTTCGAATGCGAAGGAAACCATTCTCTGCTCTACCGACACCACAATTTGTGTACACATAATAATTGACCCCAGTTATGATCGCGATAGTTGATATTATCACATCCCTTTATATCTAAGAAGAATAGGTGCCTTGGCAGTTGTATTTGCATTATACACGAAACAAAGAAACAATCATTAAAAAGCTAGCCCACCTGCACACACACACACACACACACACACACACACACACACACACACACACACACACACACACAGAGAGAGAGAGAGAGAGAGAGAGAGAGAGAGAGAGAGACGATCTTTGGGCTTCACTAGACAACCTTCTTTGCTTGTCTAAGGCATCAACCCTAGTCACTGACAAGGTCGCAGGTTGCACTGGATTGCAATTTTCTGTCTTTATTAGCAGGGATATGAACTTGGTTATATAAACAATTGTTTCAGTTTTGTGTTTTTAACATTGGTGATTTTTTATTTCTAAAATATTAAACACTAAGTGCATTTATCTTAAAATAGAATATCACGGACAGTTGTAAAATGAGTGGGCATTATCTGCAGAAGCGTAACTGTAAAATGGGCGGTAAGGTAGCAATTCACACCTGATGTGTATCTAAGTTTGTTGCAGTTTACCCTGTTACACCCAATGTCAAAAATATATAACGTGGTACGAAAACATGCTCCAGTATTAGTATTTATATTGACATGCTTTCTTTGTCTCAGTGCACGTTTAAAGGAATTATTCAGATCAGAACGTGATCTAAACCATTTTCTCCCAGACCACAAAACATGAAACAACCATTTATCCTGTGCAAGCGTAACGTTTTAGATTCATGAACTTCACATCATTTTTCTTTCATTCATTAGCTTCTGTTTATATTCTTCTTTTGTCTTGAGAACAGTGACCTGACTGTCTTCCTGTAGCGAGATCCCATAGCGTAGTAGTAAACAAGAATGTTAAAGCTAGAATTGATGAAAACAAATATTTCACAAATCCACAAAGTAGTCACATAGAAATTGTGGTTCCGTCGACCAACATTGATTTCTGGAAAAAACGAAATGAATGATTGGAGTCAAAGCAACGGGGACAACACAGACGATGAACAGAACGGAAGTACCAACCAGCATCTTGGTGAGGGCCACCTCTTGGGCAGAAATGGAGGAGGATGTTCCCGCACGCCATGTCACAATCTGACGAAGCTTTACAGTGGTAACTATTGTTGTCACCACCACGACCGTCATCACACATCCGGGCAAGCTAACACCAAACACAGAAGTATCCAGAATGTCAATTAACTGTTGGTTATTTTTATAAAATGCCCCAGCAACAAAAGACTTCATAACAGCACCGGACGTTGGGTCGAAAATACAACCAATGTGGAATCGGAATGCCACGATGAAAAACAGACCAAGCACCAGGACGTATACAACAACAATGACCAGAGCCATTGTTCTGGTACGCAGAATTTCTTGAACTTTGAGTGGATTGAGGACACAATAGCATCTTTCAAAGGCAATGATCGCTGTAAGAATTTGAGAAACAAAAAAGACTCCCTCTAGTCCAAAAAAAACTGATTATTTGCTAAGAAAGTCATCGTGGGTCCAAATTGTTCTTTGGTAGTGAACTGCAAATACAGCTGCTCACCATGAGCACACATTGCCGTGATCAATAGCAATTCATCTGCCATGGACAAAGCAAACAGACACAGGTTGACACGATCCTCGAGTCCTTGAATATAGAACACCACCATGTTGATGACGTTTCCTGGTCCACCAATCAGAAACAGGAATGCCAGCACATTGTTTTTCATTCTGTAAAAAATATTCTCTATTTCTGCACTTACTATGTTGTCAGGATTGTCCCATGGCAGAAACTCCATTTCACTGAAAAATGATTCTGACACAGTCATCATGGAGTGAAGTGTTAAGTCCAATTGTCGCTAGGTCAGTGTGTACAGATGTAGTATTTTGGATCGGGGAGTTGTGAACCAAAGAGCTTATCATTGTCAAACAAATATATTACAATTCAGATACTGCTGCAGTTTCTTTTCTCAAAGTCTGTACTCTTCAATGCTTTTCATTTTCGTCCTGTTGCCGGCGGCACACACACACATACACACACACACACACACACACACACACACACACACACACACACACACACACACACACACACACACACACACACACACACACACACACACACACGCACGCACGCACGCGCACACACACACACACACACACACACACACACACACACACACAAACATACACACATTTTTAATCTTGAGTTCTCATAGGCATCATCAGACG
>JADBJO010034121.1:12500-13849 GCA_016801955.1 Conus betulinus
TCTTAGCATTTGTTTCTACATTAAAGGAATTGTTTCCATGCAGGAAATTTTCGGATAGAAATCCGATTTGTGGAAGGTTTAAGATAGTATTTGCTCGGTGCGGTTGTGAAGTGGACAGTGAAGTAGGAAGTGTTCGGATGTTTCTTGTGGATATCGACAAGCGCAGAAGGGTTGTTTGTTAGGTGCCGGGTATATAGGTCAAAATTCAAATTGCTCATACCAGACGCACACACAATGATTGACTTGTGCTTCCCTATTTCCATTATAGTAATATGTGGGACTGGATTATCACTAGTAGAAAGGTATCGTTTTAGCTGGCTGAACGACTGGGACTGTTGGATATGCAGTGGGAGATTGTTCCACATGGTTGTTGTAGATGGAAAAAAAGAGTTTTTATAAATATCGGTTTTGTGGCGGGGACTATTCGTTCTGAGGGCCTTCTTCTAGGGTAGGGGTTGACTGAGGAAACGAGCTGTGGCAACACGTTGGATATGTAAGTGGGACAGCTGCCATGGAGGATCTTGTAATATGTTATCAGTTTATGTCTTCGTCGGCGCGTTCTTTTAAAGTACAGAATCCAGACTCCTTTAACAATTTTTCGTGACTATTTCCACGGACAGATCCTATGACGATGCGCAAAGCATCCATGTGTAGATCTTCTAAAATTTTTTTATTGGTACTCTGCGCATCCATCCCAGATTATGTCCGCATAGTCAAATATTGGTAGTATGACTGATTTGTACATTTCTCTAGAGCCTTTCTGTTGAGCTTGTACTTAATAAACGAAGACAGTTTATCAGTACTCTGGCTTTTTAACAATGTTGTTTTATGTGTTCACCCCATTTACAATTGTCTTGCAAGATAATCCCAAGGTGTTTGTGCTCTCTAAGTTGCTGTAGTATAGAACTACTAAAGGTCAGATTACGGCTATCAGCATTTCCCTGAAACACATTTAGCAGTTCAGTTTTTAGACTCATTGAATCTAACTTTCCAAGCTTTTGCCCAGGCGTCAATTTTATCTAAATCTGCCTGCAAAAGTAACGTTCTTGTAGCTGTGTTTTCCATTGCCAAAGACATGCTTGTGTCGTCAGCAAAGAGTTTGATATCCGAGTCTATATTCTGGATTATGTCATTTTATATATTCTGGATTATGTCATTTATAAATACTAGAAATAGAAGATGGGCCAAGGACAGATCCTGTGGCACACCTTGAGAACGCTTTGCTGAGTAGAATTTTTCTCCTCTGATTACTACTGACTGGTAAAATATCTGAAAGATAATCACTGAACCAGTTCAACAAAGTACCCTCTATTCCAATGGCTTAAGCTTAAGCAGAAGACCTCAGTGCC
>JADBJO010034122.1:0-13849 GCA_016801955.1 Conus betulinus
GGCGAGGCCGTCGTCTCTGTACAGTCCGACTTGTTTTTTCCGAGTTGCTTTTGGATGTTGGATAGTATAAACAGTCCGACTAGTTCGCATGTTTCGGCACCGTCATACGATCCCATGGTCACATCAAATGTTGAGTTTTTTATTCGTTTTCTTGATCCATGTATCATTTCTGCTGTAGAGTAAAGTTTTCTTGGTGTGGAAAATGATTTCCATTTCTGACCCTGTTATGTCTGTGTGTTTATTAGCAAATTTCAGAGCTTTAGTGAGTAGCTCTTCGTCTATGGATGGGTAGAAGTCTACTATGTCGAATGTGATGAATACTGTGTTCTTCTGTTTGTTAAGGGTTTTTGAACCATTGGATAACTTCATATGTGTTCATCCAACAAAAATGAAAGCAACACAGCAAAAGAAGGGTGAAGAAAGGAAATCCTGCAATTGTGCTAAAAAAGAACAGTGTCCCTTAAGCACAAATGCCTCTATAACAACATTGTATACCAAGCCACTGTGACATCAGAAAATGAAAAAGAAACATACATAGGGATCACTGAAAATCACTTCAAAACCAGATACGCAAACCATAAACAGTCATTCAACAAAGAAAAATAAAACAAAAACCAAACAGACTGAGCAAATATATTTGGAGACTTAAAGACAAAAAAATAAACTATACATATCCTGGAAAATCATAAAAAGGGCATCACCATACAACAACATTTCAAAAGATGCAACCTATGTTCACAGAAAAATGGTTAATACTATGCAAACCATACTTAGCAACCCTAAATACTAAAGTAGAAATAGTAAACAACTGCAGGCACAAATGGAAATCGTTGTCAGCAAACGCACCCCTGAACTGTAAACACCCCAAAAAAACGAACAAATACGTGCAGCCAATCCGCACGTGCAAACAGTGACATCAGGCCATATAACACCGGCAGTAGGCGCCCCAAAACCATCCTGACGAGAGCGCTGGCTCGAAACAGATCTTACATGTAATTATATAGGCTGTCATTTGTCCTAGCAGTATTTAGCCTCAGTTAAAAAAGAAATCAGTTCGGAGATGGTAGTTTCAAATGGTGTGTCCTTTGTAGATCCCAAATTCGGTCTCACTGCCCTTGTTTGTCCTTTTCAGGTTAAAGCGGTTACTCTGGGGACAACAGTACCCACGTCAGCAAGTAACTAGTCATTGCAATATTTGGTATAGCGAATGTACTTGAAGTTGTTTTTATGCTTTTAGCTTTCAGCGTTTTCGTGGCAGACATACCACTTGTTTCTTAGATTTGTACAGCATGCTTTGCAGAATAGGGAATCATGAGCAGCCTTCACCACTCTGAAAAAAAACAAAAACATCTGGAAATCTTGACTAATCACCACCAGGACGAAAATCCGCCTTTTCAATTCAAACGTCAAATCCATCCTCTTATATGGATCAGAGACCTGGCGAACCACAAAAATCCACCATTCTAAAACTGCAGACGTTCGTTAAAACAGCTGCCTGCAAAAGATCCTCTACATCCACTGGTCAGAGACAACCAGCAACAAAGAGCTGTGTGTAAGATGTAACCAACTGCCAGTCGAGCAAGACATCTGCAAAAGAAGATGGCGGTGGATAGGACACACGCTCCGAAAGCCCCCGGACAACACCACCAGAAAAGCTCTGACCTGGAATCCTCATGGCAAAAGGAAGCGAGGAAGACCAAGAAACACCTGGAGACAGGGCCTGGAAGTGGACACCGGGCAGATGGGTTACAGCTGAAGCAAATTAGAAAAGATTGCCCAGGACCATGGATGTTGGCAGGCAGTTGTTGATGGCCTATGCTGTGGCAAGACCAATGGGCCTAAGAAAGTAAGCTTGTAGACGATCATATTCTCTCAACATCCATGCATAAGTTACGCTGATTCCTATTTTTCTCTGCACGTTCCATTAAAATAAATGCGTGATAATGCCCCCTGATTTGTTGACTCAATGCTCTCTCCGTAGCTTCCATCGTGGTCAAACAACTTCCATTCTTCATTACAAAGCGGTGTGAGAGAAGAATGTACAGCTGGTGCTTCTTTCAGTTTCAATCTCATGACAGGACTCTCTGTCTCTGTCTGTGTCTCTCTCTCTCTCTCTCTCTGTGTGTGTGTGTGTGTTGTGTGTGTGTGTGTGTGTGTGTGTGAGAGAGGAGAGAGAGAGAGAGAGAGAGAGAGAGAGAGAGAGAGAGAGAGAGGAGAGAGTGTGTGAGTGTGTGTGTGTGTGTGTGTGTGTGTGTGGGGTTGTGTGCTGGCCCAGATCCAGATCGCAGCTGACACAGGCAACATTAAGGCGATGTATGATGGCATCAAGCAGGCACTGGGCCAACACACAGAAGAAAACTGCTCCTTTGAAATCAGCTACAGGGGAGGTGATTCAGGACAGAGACAAACAGATGGAGCGCTGGGTAGAACACTACACTAGCTATATGCAAGGGAAAATGTAGTCACAGAAGATGCCCTGAATGCCATAGAGTGCCTACCAGAATTGGAAGAGCCTGACTGACAACACAACCATAGACGAACTCAACGAAGCCCTGGACTCTCTTGCCTCTGGCAACGCACCAGGGGAAAGACGGTATTCCCGCCGAAGTACTGAAGTGCTGTAAAGAGACACTTATCAGCCTGAGTTGCATGAAAGCCTCTGCTTCTGCTGGAGTGAAGGCAAAGTACCACAAGACATGAGGGATGCTAACGTCGTCACACTGTACAAAAACAAAGGTGACAGAAGCGATTGCAATGATATCGTTGCATATCCCTCCTTAGTATCGTTGGGAAAGTCTTTGCACGAGTAGTACTGAAGAGGCTCCAGGTACTTGCAGAGCCAAGTTTATCCTGAATGGCAGTGCGGTTTCCGTGTCAAAACAGATCCACTATAGATATGATCTTCTTCCCTTAAACAACTTCAGCGAGAGAAAAAGAGAAATGTAGGGAACAAAAGGGCAGCCACTCTTCAATGGTCGTTCATGCCATGATCTCACAAAGGCTTTCGCATCTGGTCAGCAGTGGGGAGTGGCCTCTTCAGATCCCTCCCTACCAAGATTTGAGTGTCCACCCACACTTCGCAGCATCATCAGATCCCTTGCCACGAAGACAATGAGGCGGGGCACTGTCGTCTTTTGACGGCTAAACATCAGCTGCCTTCAACATACTTGAGCGGAGGTGAAACAGGGTTGGTGCGTCGTGGGATCTCCCTCCCTGTTTGGAATCTTCTTTGCGTGTGATGCTGAAAACACACGCATTTGGTCCTGCAGCTGAATGTATCTACCTCCGAACCAGGACAGCCAACCTCTCCAGATTAAGAGCAAATGATACTACGTAAGCCAAGCTGTATTGCCCTGCATGGCTCTTCTCTCTGCCAGTACGCAGACGACGCAGCAGTAACGTCCGGCCCACTATCAGCCGAGGCACCTACAGCAGCTCATGCCTTGCTTCAGCGATGCCTGACAAGGGACGACTTCGGGCTTGGGCTTACCATAAGGTTGAAAAAAAAAAGGGCACTAGGTCATAGGGATTGCAGGAATGTTGACTCTCTCCCCATTGCATTCAGCATGGCATCTGGCCTATGACCTGGATGTCGCTATCCATGACTGCTGGCTCTTTATCCTGGGCTCCAATATCTCAGACACTGGACCCTCTCACTTGACCGACAGCAGAGGCTCACAACAGGCTCGCAATCGGCAAGGCGCTACAACAACCATTATTCGAGACTGACTGACAAAGAAAAGGAGAGGCGAATAGAGAACACAGCAAGCTGACCGAGCACACAAAGATCGCAATCTAAGGGCAGAGCCAAGATCTAAGAGCCTTCGTCGTGAGCCACCCTCCTGTATGGGGGCAAGCGAGTCTTGGACATTGGGCGACGCCTCCAGACAAGAGCGAAAGCTCAATGCTTTTTCCATATGCGTAGCCTCCGACGCATTTCTGAACATCACCTGGCAGGACAGAGGTCCCAAACAACACGGGTCTTGAAAAGTGAGGCACGGAGGATGCCCAGTCATGTACGAACGCCCAGCCCCGCTGCTGAAACAGGAGACATATGCGCTGGGCTCGGGCCATGTCGTGCGCATGGATGACGGCATGGATTCCCTAAAGAGACCTTGCTGTCTATGGAGAAACTTGTGGCAGGGGAAAACGTCCCACAGGCAGTTGCGACCACCGAAGGCTGCGATTCAAAGTACGTTTGTCAGAGGGACCCTAAAGCCTTGAACATTGACCAGACAGAAACTACTTGGGAAGCAACAGCCCTCGAACGGTCAGCCTGGAGACAGACTCGAGAGGGAGTAAAAGGTCTCTCCAAGTTCGAAGAGACACTCGCTTAGCAGCAAGCAGCACAGCGGAATGAGAAGAGAATGGCTGCAGCCCCAGGCAGACAGACGAGCGTCAGACTTCACCCTCGAGACTGTGTCCCCTCTGCCACAGGGACTGTCCTGCGTCTGACTTCCTCGCTGTCGGACCTGGCGCAACTCCACTTTCCAGACTCGTCTGTCCCAGAATGAGAATGTGTTATACTTCCAGCCATGATTTTTTGAGATCGCAACGTCCAGTAAGTGCTTTTTCCGAGACTGCTGAAGATGCCTACTTATTACCCATTAAAAGAAATGTGGTGATGTCAAACCATGCCACTAGAGAGCCCCTGCCTGATTGCGCAATCAGCAATTCTCCGGACTCAATGCGCTCTCCCATAGTTTCCATCGTGGTCTCGAACAACTTCCATTCTTTGTGGACTTACAAAGCGTGAGAGAAGAAGATGTACAGGGGCGCCGGTGCGCGGCTTTCAGTCTCAATTTCAGATGCAGAGACAGGAGGCATTCTTTCTCTTCTGTCTCAATCTCTCTCTCTCTCTCTGCCTCTCTCGTCTCTCTGGCTCTCTAGCCTCTCTCTTCTCATCTCGGCTCCTCTCTCTCTCTCTCTCTCTCTGTCATCTCTCCTCTCTGTTGTGTGTGTGTGTGTTTGTGTGTGTGTGTGTGTGTGTGTGTGTGGTCGTGCGCGTGTGTGTGTGTGGTTGTGTGTCGTGTGTGTGTGTGTGGTGTGTGTGTGAGAGTGAGAGAGATAGGAGAGAGAGAGAGAGAGGAGAGAGGAGGTGTGTGTGTTTGTGTTGTTGGTGTGTGTGTGTGTGTGTGTGTGGGTGTGTGCGTGTGTGTACTTCTCTGGTCTAGGCAGACCAGTCAGTTTCATACAGAGGATGGTTGTGTTTTAAATTAGCGTGTCTTATATGGTAAATATTATAATCATGCTGTAAGCATCAACGTGCTTTGTGGTTTACCCCTATTCCAACCTTCCACCTCCACCCCTCTTCGCCCACACATGCCTTTTCTTTTTCTAACCCCAGCGTTTTTCTATCACCCATTAGCTGACCACTACCGTCTCGGTCAAACCCGTCCCTACCTCATCTCATTAGCTGCTACATCTAGCGAAAAGCCCCTACTTGCTGAAAAGAAGACACAGTTCACATGCCTGGTAGAACATGACGTCCATCACCGCCCCCCCCCCTCCCCCACCCCCCCATCACTCCGTCCGCCTCGTCGCCTCTCGGTGGATGAGAGAAGACCCTGCGCCACACTAAGAAGTAACAATGGCATGTGCACTCTGCCAGCTCCCTGGGGAAACAAGAAATGTCAGTTCGACATAAGAAGTGACCTCAACTGGAAAGACCACGTTACAAGAGTCACTAACAAGGCCAACAGCATGGTAGGCTTCCTGAAAAAAGAAACCTGAAGATCTCCAATAAAACCACCAAAACCAGTGCTTACCTAACACTGGTACGCGCCCTCACCTGGAGTATTGCTCATCAGTGTGGAGTCCGTACAAAGCAGGCCAGAGAAAAAGATCGAAATGGTGCAAAGAAGAAGCAGCAGCCGATATGTTATGCAACAAATATGACTGGACCGGCAGCGTAAACAGCCATGCTGCAAGATCTGGAATGGGAACCCCTTGAAGCAGGAAGCAGGAAACAAGAAGAGGCTAACCCTTCATGTACAAGATCGTCAATGGCGCTGTGGACATACCTCCTGATAAATTCCTCAAGAAAGGACCTGCCACTCCAAACCAGATCAAACCACAAACACAATTTGCTCATCTCGGCACTTCCTCGACCCATACAAGTACAAAGCTTTTTTCCCATCAACCATCCCAGCCTGGAACTCCCTGCTGCCTGCAACAACAGCAGAGGCGCCCCCTCTCCTTGGTATCATTCAAGAGGGAGGCTGAACAAAAATCCCAGCCTAGATCCCCTATCCCAACTAGCCCAATGGTAAATGATGGGCAGGTGTTTGTGCCGGTCCAGGTCACGACCTGGGGGTCGCCACGATTACCGGGTAAGCCTCCCCAGATACTAATTAGGCTAGTTGAGTCCCCCCCCCCCCCCCCCCCTCCCCCCCCTTTTTTCTTTTTTCTTTTCTTTTTTTCTTTTTTTTTTTTTTTGCCTGACGCCCCGGAGATGAATTCAGGGGTATGCAGTTGGGGTACTAAGGCAACTTTTACAGCTCTTTAGCTATCTTTTTGTTGTCCCTATTAGATCTTTGTTTATTTTTATCTTACGCCTCTATGCACAAGGTCAGTAATAGTCAACTATGACGGCTGACCTACAAACTTGAAGATTGAAGATTGAACAATTACTTCTCTTGGTGGGAAAAAAAAAATCACCCCATGAACTGACTCAAAGGCAAAGCCAAGAGCCATCCGAACCGGGTGGGGGTCTTTTTTTTCACCTGGGTATCTGTCGTAGATAATCATTATTGTTGTTGTTGTTGTTGTTGTTGTTGTTGTTGTTGTGATTCTGTTCTTCTTCTTCTTCTTCTTTCTTCTTATTATTCTTATTATTATTATTATTATTATTTATTATTATTATTATTATTATTATTGTTGTTGTTGTTGTTGTTATGATTATTATCGTTGTTATTGAGAGTACCAGGCGGTAAGCGCATTACAACCCACGCTGTCATTTGTGCAATGGGGTGCTCACCTGGATAGTGCTGACGGAAGATCTACTTGCAATCGTTACGTTCAGTCGTTTCCCGAGTCATTCAGTGCAATATCAATCACTCATTTTCTTTTCATTCGTTCTCTCCATTGTTCACTGAGAATGTATTGCTAAGTGTATACGTGCCATGCATATCAACGGCCAAACTGGCCAGTTCTTTCCGAAAGTTGGTGAATGGATTTGGATATGGGTACAAAGTGCGTACATTCACACAGGGAATCTGGTTTATAGTCTCATACGACGGGTATTCGAAGCACCAAGTGATTGTACCTTTCCTTCACTGACAAACTCCACAAACTCCACAAAGGTAATGATTTATCCTGCGTCTGATCGTTTATTTATTTGTTACGCAGAGAGAAACTGCTTCTGGCAAACGCCTTCAACTATTGTGTCCGCAAAGGTGATTAAGTTTAAAACCCGTGTCCGTTTTTTTCTTTCTTTGTTAACAAGATTACGCAAAAAAAAAACAAAAAAAAACAGTACACCAAACTTTAACAAAACTGAGAGGGAATAGGAAATGAATGTTGTGCCAAATCCCAAGCTCCCAACATCATTATTATTTCCCCACCTTCCTTGATCATCGTATAAAAATGTATCATTCCCTGGGTCTTCAAACTCTGCTGTCATGGTGAATTTCCTTTTATGTCCCCCATGAACTCTGTCAGAGTCATCGGCATCTCAATGTTTATGGGACAGTGATGGATAGACATGGTGGCATCTTCCATTTGGGGATGCTCGCTGGCGCTGGCTCCACGACAAGGGAATAAATGTCTGCAATACGGTGCTCAGTAATCGATCACCTGATGGATCCGAAGAGGTGCCCACTGAACACCACAGGGGGGTCTCCTGGCCTGGACTGCCCATAAGGACTTGGTCTTTTTATCGCTCTCTGTGGACTGCTGTCCTGGGGTCAGCGATGGGATGACCATCGGTGCGACTCGGTATAGGTGTTAGGGGTAATGCTGCTGAAGATCAGACGACCTAAGACAGTTTAAAAGAGACATATGTAAATGGACAACTCGGTATAAGTGCTAATAGTAATGCTTCTGAAGATCAGACGACCTAAAACAGTTAAAAAGAGGTATTTGTGCATGGACAATTTGTGTGGAATAACAATTCCGATTCATACTTCGACACATATTGGCTCGTGCAGTTACAGCAAAATAAGGGAACAGACAGAAATGAAATGGGTGCAGAAACGCGAATGGCCAATGATAGAAAAGATGACAGACAGAAGACAGACCTATGTCTGGATGAAGAGCCATACTGCATACTGCCACAGCCAGGGGACAGACAGAAGACAGACATATGTCTGGCTGAAGAGCCATACTGCATACTACCACAGCAGCCAGGGACAGACAGAAGACAGACATATGTCTGGCTGAAGAGCCATACTGCATACTCCTACAAACGCGCTTTGCTTGTCATCTTTGGCATTCTGTTGTTTCATCTTTACAGTCTGGTGCTAAAACTGTGCTTGAAAATCTCTCACCTTTGATATTATAACATTTCAAAAGCATTTCCAAGCAAAATGACGAATCCATCTTTGTGTAAACAAAACATAAGTTAGCGCCCCTTCCACTCATTATTTCATTCTTCCTTCTCTCTATTCTTCGTTTTCTGGCGCCATCATTGTCATGCCGGTGGGAACAGACCTACGTGTGGTCATCATGTTAGTGAAGTCTCTTTTTAGATTCCTCTCTGGCGCCATCATGGACGTGTGACTCTGCGAACAGGTTGACAACAGGTCCTGTTACTGGGGCAGAGACACTTGAAGCCAGACATAGCACGACATGCTGAGAGATCGATCCTGGTCATTTTTTTAACTTAGCACCTTGGTGTCACTGCTACCCGCCGGCTGCCAGATGGTCTGCACAATCTGCATGCACACACACACACACACACACACACACACACACACACACACAAGATGGCGGACAGCGATAAAGCCTAGTATCAGGCTCTCCTGAATTTTCCGCTGAACTACCGTCAGTATGACAAGACTGACACGCTCTCGCTGCGGGGCAGCGCTTCTTCGACGACGATTGCACCGAAAGTCAAGGGAAACGGCGCCAAGAAGGAAATCAGCGAGGACTGCCTCCTTAAAGACACGTTGATTCCATCGACAAGGAAAGCAGCTCAGCACGAACAAGGGGACAAGTCAACAAGCAGCAAGTCAACATGCAGCAAGACTGATGTTCTCTCTCCGGACACAGTAAGTGAACTAAGAGACTTGAAAACTATGATCGAATCGCTGTGTGTAAACGCATATCTTCACTTGGAGATATCGTACGTGAACAGAATAAGACGATCACAGACATGAGCAGATCCCGTGTAACCAAGGCGCTAACAGACAAACCATACACAACCAGAAAATGCTAGCGCTGCGTCTCCAAGCCCTAACAGACCTACCTTTCCCTTGTATGCTGATGCAGTGAAATACAGTCAACAGAAATCGAAAGCAGCTTCCGCATCAGATGCAAAGAAAAAGAGTTTTTTAATCAAAAAGTAAAAGCAATAGAGAAGAAGAAAGACCCAGAACGCACAAAAAATGACGTCAGAAGTTATCATGACGTTAGAGTTCGGTCAAAAAAAAAACAGAACAATATTAGATCCAAACAAGAAGAGAAACAAGACTTGCCCAAGGTCGCGATCTTTCATGATTCTGTTTTTAAGGGAGTGAATGGAAAGAGACTAGGCCACTCTTACGGTTTTGATACGAAGACGTACAAAACCTTTACAACAGAGGAGCTTGCACAGATGCTTCAACCCACTCTTTCCATGGAAGAGAAACCATTGGATGCGGTGCTTAACCACTGCGGTATAAATGACATTAAAAAGAAGGACTCTGAATTTGCCAGCACAGCGTTTACCTCGTGCATCAAAGACATTGTCACCAGCCACCCCAATGTTAAGGTAGTTATTAGCAAGCTCTCACCTGTCAGAGATTCAAAACTAGAAGTCAAGCGGGAACTGTTCAATGCATTGATAACAACAACCAAACTATTTGGAATTAAAAACATATCATTTGTCTCTCATTCCAACCTACAAAAAAATAAATGGTCTCTCAAAGACGATCTCCATCCAACACATCGAGGATCGAGCATACTGGCAAGAAACGTTGGAAGACATATCCGACAACTCTTCTGGGAGAAACCGAGGAAGACAGCGAGAACGTCAAACAAGTGGCAGCCCGGGAACTATCCACCACCCAGAGGGACACGGACCCTTCGCTGTACACAGTGGTCCATGGTACAACATGTTTGACATTCTCAGTGGGCCTACATCCTGGTATTAAACCAAAGACAGAGAAATACGTTAGTGTAGTTTGGCGGAAATTTTCAACCATTGACTCTGTTCTTCCCATCTTGAGTGACTATTTAGGGGGATTTCTCTTTGTTGTGTTAGTTACAGCATTCACTACAGGCCAGTGATCAAATCCTCCTCCATTGGTAGAGTGCATTCTCTGTGTACAGTTCCTTTTTCTTCTTGTCATAGCTAATAATATTGTTTATCGTATCATAGTGATACTTTCGTTTCTTATTTTGGTATTATTAGTTTACTTTTCAGTGCATAAGTTGTATTTTAAAATCGCTTTTCTTGCCTTATTTTTCTTTTATCTATTAATAGAACGCATGGTAGCTAAGGATTTTAAAGAGCTCCAATTGAATTGTCGATCCATCACAACCAGTAAAGATCACTAGTACAACATCTGTCTGAAGTCAAATACAACATATTAGCTTTGCAATCACTGAATGTCAGTAAAAAATAAACTACCTACGCTTCCTAATTACTATTTTCCACCAATTATCCAAAACATTAATAATGAAGAAAAAATAAATGTGGCAATATATGTTTCGTGATGATGAGAAATATGCTCCATGTGCCAGCCCTGCTCCACTAGACATTCCTGGATTGCACTCATGTGCAGTCAGAATTCAAGTTGATTATAATGTAGTAACAGTTGTTTTTCTGTATACCTACCTCAGGGCCAAAAACGATCGTAATACAGAATGGCTACGTTCTGTTCAATCAGACCCATCGACCAAATATTTTTAATCACTGGTGATTTTAACGCCCATTCGCCATTCTGGGAAAAGGGATGCCAAATAATAACCAGTAACCGTTTTATTGAAAAACATAGTGGACTCCTCTCTTTACCTTCTCAACGATGGCAGTATTACTCGTATTCCAGACAACCCTAAACATAACCCTAGTGCCATCGACTTTCATTCATATCACCTGAACTAGCTTTATCTTGTGACTGGCTGACACTTGATGATACATTAAATAGTGACCATCTACCTATTAAGATTTCTCTTGAAAATATGAGACCTGTAACAAATGATGAAACACATGACAAAGTTCCTAAATATTGTTATAAATTTTGCTAACTGGAATAAATTTTTCATATCTACGCAGTTCATTTAACATGAGCATAGATAAATATTGAGAATCAAGATGTCGATACGTTATATGATCATCTCCAGAATGCAGTACACTCTGCTGCAAAAGAATCAATTCCGACTGTAAAATCTGTAAAAAAATCAAAAAAACATTTGGGAAATGTCTGGTGGAATGATATATGTCAAAGGACAAAACAAGAAAAAAAATAGAAAAAAACAAAAGACTACAAAAGAGAAAAAAAATCCTATGGAAAAAGCTGAAAAACTTCTTGAGAAAAAAGAGCGAAAAATCACCTAAATAGAATAATTGCACAAGCAAAACGGCAGTATTGGTCGTCTGTGTGTCAGAATGAGGTATCGAACTATAAAGACATTCAAAATGTTTGGACACAATTAAAAACAATGAAAAATGGAGTTAGTCTTCCACATTGTCCGATTAAATTAAAACAATATCAATTTCCATCAATTTTGATAAATCTGAAGCATTCGCTGACTTATTTGCATACAACAGTAGCATTAAGCAGCTTATCCTTGGACAAGAAAAAAAACACCGCGAACATGAAGAAAAGAAAAACATCTATGACAGCCCAAATCCAACAGAAAAATCACTACCTAAACTTTGCTATAACATTGCAGGAAGTCAATGAGTGTATTATAATCTAAATAAAAAAGACATCAGTGGGATTAGATGGCATTTCAAATGAAATATTAAGCAATTTCCCGCAAATGTGATACATTTTTCTACATTTTTTTTTTCCAAAAATGTTGGGACAGTGGCAAAAATACCCCTAATTTGGAAACACTCAATTTTATAATTCCTATTCATAAAAAAGGAAAACCACTCAGTGATATAAACAGCTATCGGCCAATATCATTAACATCTAACACATGTAAATTGATGGAAAAGATAGTGTTAAAAAGACTTAATTCATCATTGCAATAAAAACTGCATCATTCCTATCAACCAAGCTGCATTCCAAGCAGGCAGATCTACAATTGAACACTTAGTAAAACTTACTACACACACGTAAAACATCAATTTGCACGTCGTAAGAACACCTCTCGCTACTTTTTTTTGACATTCGTAAAGCCTATGAACAAGTGTGGCACCAACGACTAATGTACAAAATAAAAATGTCGGAATCAGTGGGAACATGTACAATTTTATTCAAGATTTTTTACAAGGTAGACACATTCAAGCAAAAATAGGAAATACGTATTCCAACCCAAGACCCTTACAAATGGGTTTACCCCAAGGTTCAGTAATTCCCCCCCAATATATTTTAATATTTTAATCTCTGACCTCCCTAAAGGTCTTTCTAAAGATACTGAAGTGGCTCAATTTGCTGATGATATATGCCTATGGACAAAAGTGACAATGAAAAAAATACACCATCAAGATCACTAAATTACATCAAAATAAAGTATCAACTTGAATTAAACAAGATCAATGATTTTTTAAAATGTAAATGGTCTTTCTCTTTCCCCAGAACAAAAAAAACAAATATGATTCTCTTTAATGCTGGTTACGATCCAGGACAACTTCCCTACTTTTTCACGTTGGATGGCATTGTTTTAAACTATGCAAAAAGTGTCAAATTTTTGGGTGTTATCTTAAGTAGTAAGTTATCTTGGAACGCTCATATTGAATACATTTTAACAAAGCAAGAAAGAGCTTGAATTTCCTAAAAAATAATTAGCAAACAACCCGTGGGGACAGGATTCGAAATCATTTAACCATCTTAGCAACTGCCCTTATACACTCAAGACTAACTTATGCTCAAGAAGTATTTTTTTAATGCTCCTCAATACCTGTTAAAATAAACTTCAGAGTACTGATTGCAAAGCTTATAAAAATTGCCCTTGGGGTTCCCACACATACATCAACTTCGGGACGTATACTGAAGCAGGAATCTTACCTCTTGCAGAATTTCGGAAAGCTTCTACTTCAAAATTTATCTTAAAGAGCTTTTCACAAAACAATTTTAGCTCAGAAGAAGAAGAAGTATGTTTAAAATCAGAGGAGGATTTCGGAAAAAACGTGCCCAAAATATACTGTCAACAAGGTCTATTTTACTCGTTTTTCCTCCGATCTTCTAAAGGATACCAAAATAGATAAAAAACAACATTGCCCAAAAAGCCCACGTATTCACCTATTCCAAAATGGGAACAAATAAAGCTTCCTTTGATATAAATTATACAGATGTATCAAAACAGAATTGTCCACATACCTTAAGAACATCTGTTTTACACTCATTTAGAAATGTAACTACAATCACCATTTGAATTTTTTTACAGATGGCTCAGTGCTAGAAAATGATAACACAGGAGCAGCCTTCATAATCCCTAGTTTCCAAAATAGAAAAGCTCTTTTGTATATCATATTAAAACGTTCATCATTTCATTTTCATTCATCTTTTTAAAATCCATGAAAGGCCATTACTGT
>JADBJO010034123.1:0-13848 GCA_016801955.1 Conus betulinus
ATGTGTGTTAGATAAAGACATATTGTGATGTACATTGTTCACTATACGACAGTCGTCCTATTTGCTGTTATGATGTGTGTTAGATAAAATGATATATTGTGATGTACAGTGTTCACTATACGACAGTCGACCTATTCGCTGTTTATGATGTGTGTTAGATAAATGACATATTGTGATGTACATTGTTCACTATACGACGGTCGTCCTATTCGCTGTTTATGATGTGTGTTAGATTAGATAAATGACATATTGTAAAGTACATTCGCTGTTATGGTAAATTATATGATTGTCGTCCTATTCGCTATTCGTTGTTTATGATGTGTGTTAGATAAACGAGCATATTGTAAAGTACATTGTTCAAGGTAACTATACGATAGTCGTCCTATTCGCTGTTTATGACGTGTGTTAGATAGATGACATATTGTAAAGTACATTGTTCAAGATAAGTATACGATAGTCGTCCTATTCGCTGTTTATGATGTGTGTTAGATAAATGACATATTTGTAAAGTACATTATTCAAGCTAGGTATACGATAGTCGTCCTATTCGTTGTTTATGATGTGTATTAGATAAATGACATATTGTGATGTACATTGTTCACGGTAGTAATATAATAGCCTTTGCTTACCTCGTTTGTGATATGTGTAAAATGATTGACATAATCATTGTGATTCCATCGTTCTTGGCAACTATATGACAGTTGTCCTATTCGTTGACTATGACGTGTGTTAGATAAAGACATATTGCGACGTACATGGTCACGGTGGCTGTATTGTAGTCGTCTTTTCGTTGTTTGTATTGTGAATTAGATAACTGACGTAGTGTGATGACCACTGTTTGTGGTGGCTATATTCCAGTCCTTGTTTTCGCGCTATTTGTTGTCTGTGTGAGTATCTAGTTACATACTTGACATTGTACGTTAATTATGCTAGCTCTACGATAGTCCTTGTATTGTATTGTGCGTTGGATAATAAGACAAAGTGCGATATACTTTGTTCGTGATTATGGTACATGCCTTGGGTGATGGACAACGTGTGATATACTTTGTTCATGACTACCTCTATGACAGCCCCCGTATTGGTCGGTTATGGCATGTGTGTTGGATAATAGACAACGTGTGATATGTCTCGTTCATGACTAGCTCTGTGATGGACTCTTGACTCGATGATCTGTGTGTTCTTCCTTTCAGAATGGCAAGCGTATGTAGCCAGAACGTGGAAACTGCTTCTTACAAATTGTAAGACGTCCGTCTGTCTGTCTGTCTGTCTGTCTGTGTGACTATCTGTCTTTCCGTCTGTCTGTCTGTCTTTATGGGAATGAGGATGGAGGTTGGGCTAGAGGATAAGAGGTGGTGACGTGACGGAGCAAGTGTCATGATGAGAGTGTCTGTCTTTCTATTTCTGTCGTATCTGTCTATATTTGTATTCCTGTGTGGGCCTGTCCGTGCGTACATTACTATCACTACTACTACTATTACTAATACTATCACTATTTCTCCCCCCCCCCCCCCCCCTTTCCTTTCCCCCACCTCCCTCTCTCTTACTTTTTATTTTTTTTCTTTAAATGTGCACTCGTTTATGGCAGATTTGACATAACTGTAATGAAGTACTGAGCTCGTATTCGGCAAGTTTATCCTGGGCTAAAAAGTAAGTTAACAAATTATCTTCATGAATTGAAGAATCTTTGTGGTCGTTATTTTCATACTCTCTCTCTCTCTCTCTCTCTCTCTGGGTAAGTGTATACATTGAGAGAGAGAGAGAGAGAGAGAGAGAGAGAGAGAGAGAGAGAGACGCATGTGTTGTGAGAGAGAGAGTGAGAAAAGAGAGACAGAGAGAAGGGGTGGGGATGGGGGCCCCAAATGGTTGGTTAAAACTCTGCATAGGCGAGATGATGAGTCTGAAAGCAGAACTGAAATATGACGAAGAAATAAATACATGGGCTGAAAGATATGAATACTAAACAAATAAAATCAACCAATCATCGTCCTCTTTGCATTCTGTGCAGCCACAGTGACCCGGACCCAGAAATCGCTTTCTCCAACCCCTTGTATGAGAGCCGTTACCCTCCCCCTTCCCTCACCGCCAGTCGCCGCACACTCCTTGACCACCATGACGTCGTTTCTCACGCTGCTGACATCTTCTTTGGCGTGACATCATATCCTATATTTTGTGTCATGATATTGTTTTGACTGTTTTTTGTCTGCTTGATCCTGTCAACAATAATAATAATAATTCTTATTTCTGTCTCATTTCTGTCCGTCTGTTCGATGCTGTCTTTGGCTGGCAAGTTTATAGAGAACGTGATTTATTGTTGTTGCTATTATTGTTGATTTTCTTGTTGTTATGATAAGAGAGCAGGAATGATTCACATCTTTTTCAAGGAGCCTTTCAGTCGTTTCGTTCCTTTGTGGAGGTGGTCCTTCTTGGTATACTGGTCCCTCACCTGTAAGGCTAGGCTTTGCTTGTGCGCCAGTGATGTAAATTCTCTGTCAGTGTAAACTTGTGTAAACAGGTCGTATACAACCTCTTGCTTGGCTCGAAGATTATTTCTTGTACGAGATTTCCAAAGTCGTTTATTCTATGCCTTCACGTCTCTGTGGGATTGTTATTTTTATTTTCTTTTTCTGTACTTAACTTCGCTATGGTGTGTATAAAAGTTTCTATCATTTTCTATTTTATTACCGCTGCGAAGTTCTTCCGGCTGGTATACTTTGTATTTTGTTGAGTCTTCTCATGGTTCTTACGCAGTTTCCGGCACGCCGTAATACAGTCCCCCCCCTTAAGAAAAAAAAAAAAAAAGAAAGAAAGAAAAAAAATACCAAGGGAATTTATCTAGCCAGGCTTTGAACAGGGGAAGAAGCATTCTAACCTGTGCATAACTTCCCTTTGAAAGAGAATACTGTGTTGAGGTCCTAATCCTTTAATATTTAAACAATAAGTGTGTGTGTGTGTGTGTGTGTGTGTGTGTGTGTGTGTGAGAGAGAGAGAGAAACACATTTATAGAACATTGAAGTGCTTTCTACTCAAATTCACTTTGGTCCTTGATGGAAAGAAAAAATCAACGGGGAGATGATCATGTTTGAAGGCGAGTGAACGATAACTCCTGCACGGTGCAACAATAACGAGGTGGGTTTGTTATTGGCTTTTTTTTTTTTTTTTGTTTTTTTTTTTAAATAGATATCGGAACATGTCCAATACTAATTGTAGCCCTTTCGGCCTACATAAAGTGAAATAGAGAAAATATGTCGGGATAAATAGATGGATGGATAGATAGATATGTTAATCGAACACTTTCACGATCGTTTATGCACAACATGAAGTCCCTGAGTAAGAAAAGCTCTACACATCACAAGTCCATACTGAGACAGATCCACACTGTTAACAATAGCCTAAGCGAGCAATCGTGCGATTGACCCACCGGGCCAGCTTAAAGAGGATCTACAGCCCTGAAATCTGTATTCAGACTGGACTAAGACACCCCGTTTTTCATTCGGGGTGGGTCAGTTGGACCGTTTGATCAGTGGACAACTTGCTTTTTAACTCGGGGAGGGGGGTGGGGGTGGGGGAAGGAGTAATTCCACGGGAAATGTTTTATGTTTCCCAACTGGCTGTCCATAACACATGTTCAAAATCACTACTCACTGTGGTGCAATGGTTAAGCGTCATGGACTGTGGGACTGGGAGGTGCTTGGTTCGAATCCCAACAAAAGCTTTTCTGTGGACTCATTTGAAATGGGAACTGAGACAGGGACCACACAGTCGATTTTTCATCTACTTAACAAGTGCGTCTCGTTTGGGAGCGGTTGCGAAAATGCCCTGATCAGCGCTTCAGGCGTTTGCATCTCACAGGCACGATGGAAGCAAGATATATATATCATATGAAAAGAAAGCGTACGTGGTGTGTGGTCTCAGAAACACTCCGTAGCATCATCTTAATTCTTCTTGTAGTCTTTGATGATCATGAAAGGTATTCTGTGGCCACCATGCCGTGCTTTCGTTCCAGTTTTCTATTTCCTCTCTGCGACCATGGCCCATTTGTGTCAATAACCTCGATATCCAAGGGGTCTGTCTGGATCTGTTCGCCCGTTCTGGAGGGACGTTCACTGATTCTGACTCTGTGACTGTGTCCAGTAGGGATCCTTAGTAGGTAGGTGGTGTCCTGCAATGGCTGTGGATCAGAACAGGCATCATTGGACATCACTAACGTGACTCGGCGGTAATGCAGTCTCTCTCCCCTCTGCTGAGTTATCCCTCGCTCACGACGGTCTGAGACCGACGACTCGCGAGACTGCCGCTATTGAGTTTACGACTGGCCCGAACTTGCATGTGGATGTGTGTGGGACGGAGCCTTCCGCGAAAATGAGTGTGCCCATGTCGGATCAATGCCTTTGAGAATGCAAGAGAGAAAGAGAGAGAGAGAGAGAGAGATTTGATTTCCCCTCTTCTTTCTCTTAATCTTTGACAACTGGGTGTATTCTCCTGTTAAGTCAAGTCGAATATAGTGTGTATAAACCCTATCAACTATGATTCCCGTCGCTGTTGTTGTGAGCCTGTGTGCGTCAAATGTTTCAACACTAAACCAAACAAAAAAATCATTGAAGCAATGGCAGCTATGGTTCCCACCCAATGCGACTGATTTTTTAAGCTCTGGTGGCACTGTCAGTTTTATTTGTCCTTGATGGTGATGTTTCTGAGCTTTTATTTATATTTAATATCGGTAGGTGTTGACCAAACCTGTGCAAACAAAGCGACGGTAGTGGAGAGCCACACGTAGAACTTCGTCATTCCTACTACAGCTCCCTCTTGTATTTTGTTGTTTCCATGTCCTGAATATCCGCACATTTTAAGTAACCCCATTTTCTAGTAACCCTTTTTTTCATCAAAGTGGCTGACATCAAAAGTGTTGATTAATGCACACACAATGAAAAAGAGGTAGACTGGATTGATCACTGAGTTGCAGATTAAGGCTGCATGTTTTGTGAATGTTTATTTTTTTGGGTGTTATTCAGTAATGACCGTACGTGCCAGCCTTTCTCGAAGACTGACACCAAAGACGCTTGGAGATCTTATGGCGTAGAAACGAGCTTTAGAAGTTGCATACGACCTGTTTTCAGCATCTAAATATTTCACGTGGGTGGGAAACTGAGAAGCTTTCCTTGCAGGGTTTTTTGTTGTTTTTTTTTTTTTTTTTTGTGGTGTGTGTGTGTGGGGGGGGGTGGTGTGGGGGGGGGGGGGATATTTCCGGGGGGGGGGGGGGGGGGTGGTGGGAAGATTGGGTGGGGATGAAGGGAGGAAGATTAAAAATTAAGGAAGGGTTATACACACAAAATGAAAAAAAAAAAAACCTTTGTATTTTGCCCGAGGTGTGTGTTCGGTAGAGAAAGTGTTTGTGCGCGCGCGCGCGCGCGCGCGCGTGTGTGTGTGTGTGTGTGTGTGTGTGTGTGTGTGTGTGTGTGTGTGCGAGTGAGAGAGAGAGAGAGAGAGAGAGAGAGAGAGGGAGGGAGGGAGAGAGGGAGGGAGGGAGGAAGTGATTACACAACACAAATTGAAAGTTTAAAGGAACTTTGTATTTTGTAAACTAAAAGAATCATTTAAAACGTAAGTGTTTTTTTTTTTTTTTTTTTATATATATAAAGTCTAGTTTTTAAGTTTGAAAAGCAAGATTACCAATAACAGGTGTATGGATTTAATCATTATACAGAAATGCTGACGTCAGACCAAGACCAAATCCCAGCCAGTGTATGTGTGTGTGTGTGTGTGTGTGTGTGTGTGTGTGTGGTGTGTGTGTGTGTGAGTGGTGTGTGTGCGAGTGTGTTCGTGCATGCCTGTGACTGCGCACGCGTTTACCGAGGCTGCATCATTCTGTTGATCTTTGACAGCAGCAGCAGCAATTGTCAATATCAAATATATCAATGTTAATTGTTGTTCAATGTCTTACTACGTGCATGACTCTTCTTATTCCCCCTATTATATATATATACACCTCATCGCCTCGCCATGTACCTTCCCAAACCACCTGAGCCCCCCCCCCCGTCCCCATTCTTCAACAGATTTTCTTTCTTTATGAAGCTTTGGTACCTTTACCAAAGCACTGTGTGTGTGTGTGTGTGTGTGTGTGTGTCTCATGAATATCACTAATATGCCTGGTAACATTTTAAAAGCGTTCAACCCCTTGGGAAGCAACATCTGTTAAAAGCAAAGTATTAAAAAGGAATTCTAAAACTAGAATTCCTTTTTAATACTTTGTTTTTAACAATATATATATATATATATATATATATATATATATATATATATATATATATATATATCACAATAAACTAGAGAGCCAGCGAGAACTCCAAAAACGCTCAACCGGAAGGGAGCATAAGTTTAAAAATGTGATTAAAAAGAGATTAAAAAAACACCAACAAGCTTGTTTCCAGCTCTCTGCTCTCTTCAGGGTGTTCATTTTGGGCACGCTACCGGTGTTATATATATTGTGTGTGTGTAAGCGTGAGTTCTGCATGTGTTTCACGTGGCCTGTATCTTTTTTACAATTTTGTTTTTCATTTTTGAAGGACTGTTTATGGTTTGCATATCTAGTTTTTGAAATGGTTTGCAGTAATCCCTCTGTATGTTTCTTTGTCACTATCAGTTTGTTACTGTGGCTTGGTATACAATATTATTGTAAAGGCATTTATTATTCAGGGGGCATTGATCTTTTTTGTGCAGTTACAAGATGTCCTTTTGTTACCCTTTTTGGCTGTGTTGCCTTTAGTTTTGTTAGATGAGTCAATTATGTTTTTGAGGTTGGGCATACATGAATATAGCTTGAATGGTGTTTTTATTGAATAATATTTTTAGATAGTACATGTCTTTTGGAAATGATGTTATAAGAATTTAAAGAATTCTTTTTCCTACATTAGTCCTTTATTCTTCCATCATATGGGGGATTCATACCATATGATTTTTCCCTTTCCTGTTTTTCTTATTTACTGTTCATTGTTATTCATCTCGGGTTGTATTGTAGTTTGTAGTTGTAGCCCACTTTTTTTCAGTTGCCTCTTCTTGGTATTCAACTGCTGCACCTGTTGAATACTTTTCCTCGTTGCATGAGACAGGTTAGATAGTCCTTTGTGTTTTATGCCATTGGGTATGGTTTTTTAGGATAGAAGGTGGATGGTTACCTTTTGATGTCATACGTAGATGGGTGTATCATTAGGTTTTTTTATATGGTTTGTATACATGATCATTAAGGTCTAATGTTGTTTGTCTAGTAGTTTTACTACCTCTCTTTGTTGGCTTTCTACTGTGATTTTTTTCTCGTTGTGGCTTTGGAAGATTTTGCAAAGTTCCTTTTTCCTTATTTTCCAATGGTTCTCTTTTGGTTTATTGTTTAGCGCGGCGAGGCCATCTAGTCTCGCTGTACAAGCCAACCTGTTTACCAAGCGTTTTCTCCTGTATATTGGATAACTAAATATTCCAACTAGTCTTTCACCATTTTTCGGCAACCATCAATGACCCCAATGTGTGTCACATCAAATTGTGTGGATTTATGCTTCGTTGTGTTTTTTGTCCATAGTATCAGTACTTACTTCTGCCTGTGGATCTATACGGTTTTTTTTTGAGTGTGGAAGATGATTTCCATCTTTTCACCTCTGTTATGTTTCTGTTATACTTGGTTAGCAAATTTTAAAGCTATTGGTAACCACTTCTCGCCCTATGGTATGGATACAAAAGTCCCACTAAATCCCCGCAAACCCAAATGCACCACATCAGAACACTGACATGACTTTTTCTTCCTTGTTTAATGTTCCTGCCGAACCATTTGGACGAGCCTACACAACTTCGTAGGCTAGGGGGCCAAGGTTGTATTCAGAACTCACCCAAACACTAGGTTTTTATGTCCTACTATAGACTTTTCCCGCATAATTTTTTTGCTTATTTTGCCTACTTCGGACTTGGATGCGGCAAAACGTGGGTTGATTAATCTACATTTGGTACAATGAGGGTTCGGATGCGTAAGGTGGGAAAAAGCGGCGGGTAAGACTCTCGCTGGGGGGCTATCCATCAGGCGAGCCCATTACGGTGCCACAAGGTCCTGGGGCTGCGTGGGACAAAGGCGTCGGCAGAGGGGGGGTGATACTGCCGGGGGGGTGGAGGGTGGGCCGGAAGATTCTTTTGGGGCTGGACAGAGGTAGCGCAGGTAGGAGGCCATGGATAGAAATGGCGGCTTTCCGCAGAGCAGTCCCGGTACGAAGAGCCCCTGTGGTCGGGCAGGGGGAGGGGGGGGTATTTCCAGGGGGGGGGGGGCAAAGTGTGGGCAACGGAGTGGCTGGCGGAAGTCAAGAAGTGGATAGGAGCCGCGGGCAGAGTGGCGGCAAAAGGGGTCACGGGCCCGGCTGCGGAGGCTCTCCCGGGAAACCAGGCAGAACCGCACGCGTGACACACAGCGCGCCAGAGAGCAGGCATCCCGTGCTGGTAGCGTCGCCCAAAATGTCAACACTCCCAAGATGCGCGAGCGCAGAAGCGGGAAACAAGCTGAGGGTCGGTTCGTCTGGTGAATCGGGGCGGAAGCACATTTGGACAAACGGCGAGAGAGAGTATTCGATCGGTGGGCGGGGGGAAGCGCAACCAATAGTCCCGACCCGCAAAGGATGCGGGCATACAAAGTCGTTTACTCCTCCATCTTTATACCCGGATGATACGCTGGATGCTTTTCCTGGGTTTGTGTGTTCCTCGTGCGCAGTGCCGACATCACTTGACTCGACAGGGTCCATCGCACACCTGCCTTCTCCTTCATGTGTCATGCATTCCGTGATCTTCCTTTGTCGTTGTAAAAAATTGTGATGTGTAGCGCTCGCGCATGCTGCTTGAGCCCGTGCGTGTCGGGATGTGGTGTCTGGTCTGTCATAGAGAGAGAGAGAGAGAAGAGAGAGATAGAGAGACCAAGATATATTTTCAGTGTTGTCTAGCTTTATTGTAGTGCATGTGGATGCCCCCAAAAAAAAAACAAAAATCTGTTCTGGCGCACGGTCTATGTGCATTCGGAGTCTGAGTCTAGATATACATTTGCATCCACACACACTCGTTTTTTGTCTGTAAACTTTATCATGGGGTGATAAGATCTCGCTAGAGAGGGAGGGAAAGATATAAGAGCTAATACTATATCGTACTATTATACTATATCATATATCTCTCATACTTCGACCAATAAACTAATAAAGTCCAAGGATAAGTACGCGAGCACCATTCACAGCAACTTACTAGCAGCAGATAGTGTTGCTAAATGACTTGCCAATCGAATTATGCAATTATAAACAAAGCTTGCTCTCATGTCTCAGATTGAGAAAATGGGGGGTTGGGGGGGGGTGGGGGGTGGGGCACCCGGTGGTAAGCCTTTCACTATTGCAGTGGTAGTAATTCTGCCTAACTGACCGTGTGGGCTTGAGTGGGTGAATGGCGGAATAAAACATAGCTTCTCACAATTGACCCCGTTCAGCAAGCTTAAGTCTTCCGACAGCGGGAGACCAATCTCCAATGGGGTAGAAGCTCACTAACATATAACTCCTGGGCCATGCCGGTATTTCGAAACCCTGATCTGTGTCTTCTTTCCCTTCCCCCTCCCCCACCCCAGGGACCGGCTGGCAAATGCTGGTTAATCTTCTCTCATCTCCTCTGCGTCGCCTTTTTTTTTAAGAAGATCGCTAATATCCTAGAAAAAGGCGGGTTGCGTGCATTCTGGCCGGGTCCTGAGGAATCAACTCTCATCAGTTTTCGAAAATACCTCTGTATCTACCATGTGTTCATGATTTAGTGAGGGCTGTCCTTCCCACATTGGGATGTCTCCCCTCCTTTCCGAGACTAACTTAACGTCTGCCTCTCGAGGTTCATTTTTCGAGAAGCATTTATCCGTCCCCGTCTCTCTTCCAAGCTCAAGCGCATTACTCTGTACACTTCGTTCCTTTACGCAGAATTCCATCTCTTCTCCTACTCAATCGTGCATCCATGAACGTCCTTTCATCACACTCTCTCCTCCCCCTCTTCTATTTCTACAATCTCGTATCGACATCTCTTCAAGATCAAGTCAGGGGTGCGTTTCATAAATTCAAGATATATCTTCCTGATACTATATAATAAATTTACCCCTCTTATCCTTACTCCTCATTACTCTCTTTCCATCCCTCCCCCCCCCCCCTCCCCCCCCCCCCTCCCCTTATTAAGATTGACCCCACACCTCTTTCCAACTACCCACGCACAACTTACCACCTCTCCTTCCCCCTCTCCCATTCCATCCGCCCTCTCCGTCCCATCTCTTATTCTAGCCTGACTACTCTGACTTTTTCTCGACTTCTTCCCCCCATCTCTCCCTTTACTCTTCGTCTTTTTTCTTCTTTTTTTCTCTTACATTAACATGGTCTCTGTCTTGCTTTCTCATTTTATTCTCTTACTTATTCATATAATTTACTATCACTATCTTTACTATTGCCTCCCCTCTATATCAGCTGAGGATAATCTCTCATCTTCCTACTTATAGTATATATCGTACGCTAAATTACGCGGCTTTCTTCTCCGCTCGCCCCTCCTTCTTCTCGCTCTCGCCCTCCTTCTTCTCCTCTGGCCCTCTGATTCTGCTCTTCTCGTCCGTGTTCTAGGCTGTCTGTTCAGCGGTGTAGTTGGTATTTCAAAGTGATGTGTCCTCCCATCGCGATCTCGCCTTCATCTGATTCGCCCAGTCACCCCGATCGTTTTCGCTGTCTGCGTTCTAGACGGCATCCACAGGATACTTTGATACCAAGTTATGGTTGGCGATTGTGGCATGCCAAGACATACACGGGAAGCGTCCGGGTATTTCACAGCATGTTCTCGCAGAGCGGAGTCAACGTCATTGTCGATCTAAGGGGTAACGGTCTGGTCTTTCTCATGAGAGTTTCAGATGTCCAATAGCCGCTCATTATTGCTGGGTCCCCTGACCCAATTCCGTCAATTCCACGTTGTACTCCATTTGAGTCTCGCAAGGCGCTCCTGGGCTCTCTTCTCATTCTCACTGTGTAAGACATTTGCCGCCCCGCCCTTTGTCGTTCCTGGCTGCCTTCCCCGTTTTCCGCTCCCCAGCTCATCATCATATCCTTCCCCGCGCCCATTCGCACACCTGACCCCCTCCCCCTCATTTTTTTTTGAAACGCTACGTTCGCCCGTCAAAGATCTTTCTGTTTCTTTTTTTAAACATTTCTCCACCCCAGTGACGATAATTCCATCTTGCCAAAGTATTTCTCATGCGCCATTATTCCCATAATCTTCCGTGGCTTTAGGCACCGGCACGAGGAACAAATATCCATACAGACAGAACATGCAATTTGGGCCTCTTTATATAATTTAAATAATAAGCATTCTTATCATCACTCCATCTTAACCCACAATCTCACATCTATATATCACTACCCACTCTCCCTCCCTATACCATCATTACTCCCTCTCTCCTCCCCATCTAACTAGCTATCTTCCCCATCCCCCATCTCTCACATCCCCCACGCCCCCCCCCCCCCCCTGTTCCACTCCCAATAATCCCTTCTGTAGGTTCGGGTCTGTTTGGCGGCCTTATCTTCCATCCACATGGACACAGATCATCGCTCTCTTCTTTTACTTGTCCCTAACGTTATATGTGATCTGGTTTTTTTTTTTATTGTTTTTGCGTTTTTTGTTTGGTCCGCCTGAAGAAGAAACTCCCCAGAGGTCGAAATGCCTTGTGACTGTGTCCTGTGCTTTTTTGTGTTCAGCTGTCCCCGGGTCCGGCTAACTCCCCCCATCGTCTAATATCTGTTTCTGTTCGCCGTTCATCCCTATCGTCACTCATACCACGTATTCGTCGGAAACGAAATTCAGGTTATTATCAACCTCCCATTTTGGTATGAAATCCCGCTGACTACACTAGCTTCCTGGTGCAACAGCAGGGCCTGTAAACGCTAGAGTGATAGGGGTAAAGCTGCTGGTATGATGAACTTAATCTTGTGGGGCACAGGCGGTGGTATTGAGGTGTAGCTCACACTGTGCATGATTATATCCTCGCATGCCGCACATACTACAGAGTGTCTGAGCATACTCTCCTTCCTGTGGCCTGCACGATTCTTGATATTCCAGATTTTGTTACTGGACGGATTCGGGGACTTGCGTCTCCCCATATGCGGTAAGGGTGTGCGTTGCTATGACTGTGTTGTTCATGTCATGACTTCTTTCCTGGCCCTTAACACCTACTGTCAGATATTATCTGAGCTAATTTCTGCTGTGCCCCCTATGTTCCCTCTCTCAACATCATCAATCTTCGTATACCCCGACTTCAACTAGTCAGCTTCAGTTCCGTTTTGTGTCTTTGAATATCATGCGTCTTTTCTGCTTTCGTAGAGAAGGCATGCATGGATCTTGTACTCGTTGGTTGCCATTCCTCTCAGACTATACTGTTTGAGTGTCCTATTAAAGCCGACTACAAAAAAATAAAAAACAAAAATTTTCACTATTCTGACATATCTATTTCTAACCTAAAAGATTCATCAACTGACAGATGAAGAAGAGAAGAGAGATAGAGAGACAAACAGACCAGATCGACAATGAGAGAGAGCGAGGAACGGACAGCCTGATGCCAGCCACAATAAATCAAAGTAGCATGGAAGCCAATTTCTGCAATATGTTTACACCTACACATATAACCATTCCTGCACACAAACAAAGAATAAACGAAGAAAAAAATCGTAGTACATACCATCTCCGTCCACATATGTTTCATCCCTCTTCTGCCACGTACCAGACTGCAGCATTTTTCAGGTTTCACTGCTTTCCCAGTTTTACCATCTCAGACCGCACCTCAGTCAAGCCTTGAAAACACTTACTTTCACGCACAGTACGTTCATTGATTCTAAAGAAATGGTTTGAACTCCCAAGCTTGTCGGATCACAGGGGGTCGGGGGTGCGAGGGTGGCGGCGATCCCAAGAGACCCTTTGAGAGGACAAGCTGTTCTATGTAAGCGCACTCCTCATCTACCGCCTCTCTCGCCCGGACTCCCTTGAACCCTTCCACTCTCTCTCATCTCACGCAACGACCCCTCATCTCACTGCGCTGGGCTTGACTGTCCGACTTTGGGGAAATGTATAAAATTTCGACCCCACAAGTACGTCGCTCTGCACCTACACCATCAAGCTCACGGCGCACTCCTTCCATTCTTTACCATCTGACTACAAGATCCCTGCCACTTGTCACCGAGAGGGGCAAAGTAACTGCCTGAAGGAAGCAAACAGTGAGAAAGAGAACTGGACGAGGCAATTAAATTCTGTTATCTACTCTCCTGAAGAAAGAGATAATCGGACGGATAAGAATGGCCTCTTCTCTTCTTTACTTCTTTGCTTATTTTGTTAAGGTGAAAAGAGAAATTCTGGATCGAGAGAATCTTCAAATTTAAAAAAAAAAATAAATTGTATATACTCCAAAATGGATGGAGATAATCTATTTTTTTCTAAGTGAAATAGAGAACACGTCGCCAGAGAGGAATCTTTTTTTCTTTTTGCAATGTCGAAGAGAGAAATGGTAGACGAGATACACTGTCATTTAAAAAACAACTGAGAAAATCCACAGCGATGCAAATTTTACGACAGTGCACCTACAACAATACCTGATCCGGGGTTTTACAGGTACCAAGAGTTAACTCGCATGATCGGACAGCACTTGTGTGTGAGACCAGTCAAACTCCCCCATCATTTCACTCTCTCCAGTGTCTCTATCCTCTGTCACTCCCCACCCCATCCCTCCCCCACCCCAGCCCCCACCCCCCACCACTCACAATCTTTGCCTCCCAAATGTCGTACAGCAGTACAGCCAGA
>JADBJO010034124.1:0-13848 GCA_016801955.1 Conus betulinus
TTAGTACGTTTTTCCTTATGAGCGTAAAGTAAGAGAGAGAGAGAGAGAGAGAGAGAGAGAGAGAGAGAGAGAGAGAGCGAGAGAGAGAGAGAGAGAGAGGCGAAGAACTAGAGACAGACAGACAGACAGAAAAGAAAAAAAAAAATGACACAATTTGTACTAGGAAGGAAAAAAAAAAGACCCCAAAGCCCTCAGTCAAGAAGAGCAAAACGAAAATCTAAATCACGCATGCGCGGAAAGACAGCCGACGACGGCGCCGTCATAATCAGTTCATGCACGTCGTCTGATGAAAGCCGACCCTCGTGCTGGCCTCCCTCTGCCGAAGAGCCAAGCCACCTTTGATGTTCCACTCGGCTGATAACTAGTTGCCATGCCGGAGAAATCAGCCGAAAACGCTTCAGTAATCGTTTCAGTCAGTTGCGGCATCTGTGCTGTAAGCGTGATGAGTGAGAACGGTTATGACGCGTGTCTCTCTCTTTTTTTTTTTTTTTTTTTTTTTTAAAAAAAAAACTGAAGTGCCTTCAATGATGTAAGAAAGGGGGGGAAAGGAGAAATGTGGAAGGTGAGGGGGAGGGTGTGTGCTTGCAGAGTAGCAAATCAGAAGGAGATGGGGAGGGATTGATGAAGAAAAGAGTGAGTGTTAAAGTGTGTGTGTATGTGTGTGTGTGTGTGTGTGTGTGTGTGTGTGTGTGTGTGTGTGTGTAAGTGTGTGTGTGTGTGTGGGGGGGGGGGGGGGGGGGGGGGGGGGAGGGGGGGGGGGGACTGTGGGTATTAGAACTAGCAAAACGTATTTCACTAATCTGATGGATGGAAATCCACCACCTTAACTATTTGTGGAAAATCTGAAAGACCAGTAAATGAATCCAAGATGTACATATCCAAACACATAAACCCTTCATAAGGATTAGACAGGACTAACAGGAATATTAAACTGACGCAGCCTTGACTATGATTTGTAATGTTTTACTTTTGCCTGTCCGAGTTGTGGGCTTTGCTTGTTCTTTTCTTTGTAGCCCAATTCCTTTACTACATCCACCTCCTCCTCCTGCTCTAAAGAATATTCTGAATTCAAATTATACACCTATACACCCCACGTTCTCCCCAAATCATTGTGTATGGATTGAATAAAAATGGCGAAATGGAGTTCTGAAACCATCCAGGTGTTGTCAGGAGCCTTTGTGTGGTACTCCTGTGCCCTGTCTTCTTATTCTGTGGGTAACAGTGGAGTGGATGAGAAAGGGTATAAACCTTATTACATTCAACACATCTGTGCAATGTTGTCAAGAGACTGGTGCGGATGATTTAGTACCGAACGTTTTGTTTTCTTTGTCTCAATTCATTATGTTTTGTTCTGATTTTCAGGCCGCAGCTGTGGGTAACAGTGAAGCTTCTCAAGTCCAGTGACAGTGATGCAGAAAATGGAAACTGTACATAGTCAGATAAATGTGTTGACTCCAATTTGAATATGTCCCATGGGGTTCAAAGTATATAGGCGGAAAAAGCCACACTCAGACATTTCTAACCTCTGGTGTTGATGATCATACATGATCCATTTTTGATCTGGTTTAGATCATTCTCCCCTCAAGAGTATGCATTACATGGTGCAAGACCTTGACACCATGACCTTGACACTGGGGAGATTCACATGGTGTTGATGTTTGGGCAACTGAGCTAGTCCACGAACAGATTTGCCAGTTTTTGCTTATTCGACAGACTAACTGGATGAGTGGTCGTGCTCTGTCGCATGCTATGGCTGAAACTGTATTCTAGCCAGTTTTAAATGATCCGGAACAGGCAGCTGGATGATGCTACGCATCGAATCCTGTCACTCCTCGATTTCTCAACTGCTTTTGACTTGATCAATCATGACATTTTTATCACAAGTTTGTCAATTGACTTTGGTTGCTCTGTAATGCTTCTTAGATGGTTTGCTTACTATCTAAAAAAAAAAATCTGAAACAGTGTACATGTATGAATTGTAACATATTTGCTGCATCAGTACTAAACCAAAGGTTGTGTAATTGAATCTGTATTGTTTAACCCATGTACACAAACACATCAGTCTTCTTATTGTTTGAATCTGGCTCACAGCGATTGCAGACAGAATGAATGAAAGAAATTCAAAATGATGGCAAACATTAAAAGACTGACATGATGATTATGACTGTCAGCAAGACTGATTTTCTTTCTTCTTCAGTTGAAAAAACAAACAAACTAGGCATTATTTTGGATCAGTCTTGAAGTAACAGATTACATTTTAAACCACTTCTGTGGAGTATTGTACTCACAGCTTAGAATATGTAAAACCTCGCCCTCAGTTGATACAGCAAACAAATTTTGCATCTCTCTCATCCTTGCAAGAATTCATTGTTGCAGCTCTCTTCAAGCTGACTTTGCTGACAATATATGTCCAAACTCCAACAAATTCAAACTTATGTTGCAGGAATCGTGCTCAGACAGCACAAACTCAGACGATGTAGAGACAATGAGTTTCTTCTGACTTTGTACTGGCTTGCTGTGACGGCATGGGTCAAGACAAAACTTCAGCTCTGTTAAACTGAGAATTAAGGCTGTCTCATCTGTCTGAAATTGTGGGGTCACTATACACCTCCTAGAAATCTTTCATCTCAGCATGACTACCTTCCTCTCCCTGTTCCCCGTTTTCTATAAAAAAAATCTTACAGCAAGAAATCCTTCTCAGTTTTTGAACCAGACACATGGTAATCCCAACCATAGTGTTTCAAACAAATTTAGTTGGTTACAATTTTTTAAGAAGAAAAAAAGAAAACTCTTAAAGATGTATTCTCAAAACTGGCAATAATTTGTTGAAAACCCAGTTTACACATCATGTCGCCAAAGCATGGGGCTCGATTAGCAAAACCATTTGCCATGTAATCTTAATGATTTAACAATGGCTTGTGCTTGCCTGTTCAAAGCCAGCGCCTCTCATAGGAACGTGCAACGTCTATTGTGGGGCTGTCTGCATCCTTCCCATGTTAACCAAATCTCTAAAATGTTAAGTGAAATATGGATGCATCCATGCTCAGTGTGTCAGTAAGGGTATTCTAGTCACAAGGGTTTGCCAGACTAGATCTAGAGCGTTTGCCATTTGTCTGGAATTGTTGAGAATGCGTGTTGTTGAAAGCAAGGGAGAAGACACAAAAATGTAGTATGTGCATTACGCAGATTAGCCTTCAGAACTGAAAAGGATAGAGAACAGACAACCTCAACATAAAACGTCTTTGCCTTCGCCGAAACCTACTCTCGACTCAGTCCAAACGTTTCTGGTACTTGATAAGAAATGTAAGTATATGCGTGCAGTCATGTTTGTTTGTGTGTTGGGGGGAGGGGGTGGGGGGTGGGGGGGCCAGGAGAGAAGCTGGGGCTCTCGGGATGCTGCAGGAGGGACGTGAGAAGAAGCGCGCATATGCAACATTTCAAAATGAAATGAATTCGAGTTGCCCTGTTAAACTGTCATCTTTATCTCATTTTAAAGATGTCTGTGCCGCATGTTTCTTGTGCTTGTTTGTAGATATTTGGATACAGTATAACTGGATGTTTTTCGCCCTGTCTTTGTCTCTAACTATGTCTGTCTGTCTGTCTGTCTGTCTGTCTGTCTGTCTGTCTGTCTCTCTGTCTGTCTCTCTGTCTGTCTGCTCTCTCTCTCTCTCTCTCTCTCTCTCTCTCTCTCTCTCTCTCTCTCTCTCTGTGAAGGTGTACTCTCTTCTCCTTTGTGTTGTCTTTAATGTTTATTTTCATTAACACTTTTGTGCTGAATGGCAGTGAGTGGAAAGTGCATAATCTTGCTTTAAGCACGATGGTCTTCCTTTATTGCACGATGATAAAGTAAATCATTGTCGCTGTTGCTAGTGTAGTAGTAGCAGCAGTGGTAGTAGTAGTAGTAGTATCAGCAGCAGCAACAACAGCAGCAGCAGCAGTGGTAGCAGCAGCAACAGCATGTACAGCAGCAGCAGCAGCAGTAGTAGTAGTAGTGGTGGTGTTGATGATGATGATGTTGTTATTGTTATCATCATCATCATCATCATCATCATCATCATCATCATCATCATTATTGCCATCATAGAACAGCTGTTCACACATTACAAATTCAGCTTCTAGTGATATAGAAGAGAACGTTGAGGCTTCCTTCAACAGTGGAGGGACGAGTATTCATGATCCTGGACACCTGATTCAAGTTTAACCTGAGTAGTTTTTTCTTTCATATTGTTTTTTCCTCTGACACAGAGGGTATTTTTTTTCCTCTGACACAGAGGGTATTTACCTATGACACAGAGGGTATTTTTTCTCTGACACAGAGGATATTTTTTCCTCTGACACAGAGGGTATTTTTTCCTTTGAGACACGGGGTACGAACAAAGGTCACTTTGGAGGAAACGTAGTAGCAAATGTAAAGGAAGAGGCGGAAGAAGGGGTCGTTAAAAATGACACAGTCACATATGAAAGGAAAAGAAGAGAGTGGGGAGCAGACTTAGTGAATGTGAATTACTTGGTCTGAGAGAAAGAGTGACAGAAACAAAGGGAAGAAAGCATTTCTGTCCTTCATGCAGAGAAATGCTTGTTCATGTCAACATTTTTATCAAATGCAAATGCCACTTTTTCGCACTGATAGTCCGAATCGAGAAAACATCAGTTCAGACTAAAATAAGAAAGACTGAACCAATCAACAGATGCGATGTTTGCCAGTTGGCCAAGGTCACACACAAAAAAAAAAAACCCAGCCGGGATCCAATAAAAACCATCCCTTTCTAGAACAACAAATCACGAAGTGGTTCAAAGGGAGACCATAGTGTTGCAGGAGAAAGGGACTCCTCAGACTTACGGGCCCGTGACTCGTGGGAATACAGGGCACAAGGTGTTGTGGGGGAGGTTGACATTTCCGCAGTTAACAGCCACAGAGAGTGGGGAAAGGTCGGAACAGCACTGTGCGTCGTCTTGGTGCCAGTTTGCTACATCAAGAGCACAAGCACGCCATGATTCTCTCTCTCTCTCTCTCTCTCTCTCTCTCTCTCCTCTCTGTTTTGCTTGCTTCTCCTCCTCCTCCTTCCTTCTTCTTCCCTTTCTACTCTTCTTCGTCGTCGTCATCATCATCATCATCATCATCATCATCATCATCTTTCTTCTTCTTCTTCTTCTTCTTCTTCTGCTTCGTCGCCGTCGTCGTCGTCGTCGTCGTCGTTGTCGTAGTCGTCGTCGTTGTCTTCCTTACTCGTCGTCATCGTCATCATCATCGTCATCATCATCATCATCATCGCATCATCGCATCATCATCATCTTCTTCGTCTCTTCTTCTTCTTCTTTCTCCCTTCGTCTTTTCTTCTTCTTTTCATCGTTCTTCTTCTTCGTCGTCGTCGTCGTTCGTCTCGTCGTCGTCGTCTTTCTTTTTCTCTTCGCGTCGTCTTCTTCTTCCTTCCTTCCGTCGTCGTCGTCTTGTTGTCGTGCCTCTCGTCGTTGTTTTCTTACTCTTTCGTCTATCTTTCTTCTCATCATCGTCATCTTCTCGTTCTTCCATCATCATCATCTCAATCATCATCATCATCATCATCGTCATCATCTTCCTCAGCTTCTTTCTTCTTCTTTCTTCTTCTTCTTTCTTCTTCTTTTCTTCGTCGGTCTTCTTCGTCGTCGGTCGTTTTTTCGTATCCATCATCATCTTCGTCGTCGTTCTTTCGTCGTCATCGCCAACTTCCTCATCATCATCATCCTCATCATCAATCATCATCATCATCATCAATCATCTCTTCACATCTTCTTCTTCTCTTCTTCTTCTTCTTTCGTCGGTCGTCGTCGTCGTCGTCGGGTCGTTGTCGTCTTCTTTCATCCCTCGTCTTTCTTCTTTCCTTCTTCTTCTTCGTTCTCCTTCCTGCTTCTTCTTCGTCTTCTCCTCTCGTCGCGTCCTTCTTTCCTCTTCCTCTTCTCTCCTCTCTTCTTTTCTCCTTCCATTCCTTCTCTCTTCCCCTTCTTCTTTTCTTTTCTTCTTCTTCCTTTCTTCTTCTTCTTCTTTCTTCTTTCTTCTTTCTTTCTTCTTCGTCTTCTTCTTCTTCGTTTTCTTTTTACTCCCACTTCCGTCCTCTACTCTCATAGTTGCGTTTTACCCCAGCCGTTTAGCCTAGCTAAATAAAATAGATTTTAGATTTGGATGTGAACATAATACAACATACTCTCTTCCTCTCTCGTCGCTCTCTCTCTCTACTCTCTCTCCGTCTCTTCCCCGCTCTCTCTCTCCTCCTCCTCTCTCTCTTCTCTCTCTCTCTCTCTCTCTCTGTGGATGGTGGCTGGACTTGGTGTGGTGTGTGTGTGTGTGTGTGTGTTGTGTGTGTTTGTGTGTGTGTGTGCGTGCGTTGTGCGTGCGTGGCGTGCGTGTGTGTTGTGTGTGTGTTTCTTCTGTGATCACATGAAACAAATTTAAACACAGTTTGTACGTTACAAAACGAACGTGCTCTATTCCATCAAGGACAACCCCTTCCAAGAGAACCTATTAACTAAATTCCCAGCGTGTGCGAAGAAGCGCATGTAACGTGTAATGAGAATGTCGGAGCAGAGATCCTTGTGACCTTGCTGAGTGGAGACACCCACTGATGGTCAGTTCTTTATGTCAATCGGATGTCAGTGTGATGATATTTGAAGACTGCAACATGTGTGATGGGATCAAATGTGGCCCTGGGAATGATTTCCACCTGATACTGACTGACGTCCTGTCTCCCTCCCTCCTGCCTCTCTGTCTCTTTCTCTGTCTCTGACTCCTGACTGTCTGTCTGTCTGGCTGGCTGTCTGTTTCTTTCTCTGCTCCATATCTGCCTCTTTCCCTGTCCTCCATATCTGCCTTTCTCTGTCCTCCTCTGCCTCGTGTCATGGTCTCTTCTCCATCCTGTCTGTCTGTCCGTCTCCTCCTCTCTCCTCTCTCTCTCTCCTCTCTCCCTTCCTCTCTGTCCTTGTTGTTGTTGTTGTTTGTGTTTGTTTGTCTTCTTCTTCTTCTTCTTTCTTCTCATTCTTCTCTTCTCTCTTCTTTTTCTTCTTCTCTTCTTACCTCTTTCGTCTGTCTTCTTTTTTTTCTTCATCTGCTTCTTTTTCTCTCTCCTTCGTCCCCTGGCTTTTTCCCGTCTTTCCGTCCTGTCTTCTGCCTTCTCGTCTTCGTCTTCTGCCCTCGCACCTCCTCCACTTCCTTCGTCCTGTCACATTCTCTTTTTTCTTCTGTTCTGTTTTCATTTCCTCCATTTGGCTCTTGCTATTTTCTCTATTTGAGGTGAGTTTTTTTATGATGATCTCTCTCTCTCTCTCTCTCTCTCGACTCTCTCCTCTCCGTCTCATCAGGTCCGTCATCCCTATCTCTCGTCGCTCTCCAATCTCGTCTCACTCATCGTCTCTGCCTCTCTCTGTCTCTCTCTGTCTGTCCTGTGCCTCACTGGTCAGTGTTGTGTATAGTAGTAGAGTAGTATATAGTAGTAGTATAGTAGTCGTACTTTCATTTTACCGGCCTTTTCAAACCAAAATTATGTGATGTGTAGACGAATTGTTGTGAGCGGAGAAGAGAGATAGAGAGAGGATGGAGAGAGCGAGAAGGAGAGCGAGAGAGCGAGCGAGAGAGATAGAGTGTGTGTGTGTGTTTGTGTGTGTGATGTGTGTGTGTGTGTGTGTGTGTTTGTCTGTGTGTCTGTGTCTGTCTGTGTGCTTGTTGTCGTGTGTGTGTGCGTGTGGTGTTGGGTGTTGTGCGCGCGCCTCGCGCGCGCGCGCGTGTGGGTGTTTTGTGTGTGGTGCAATCCCTTGTCAGTGTGTGTGTGGTTTGTGTGTGTGTTGTGTGTGTGTGTGTGTGTGTTGTGTGGGTGTGCTATATGCAACTAAGTACACTTTGCTATAACATGTGCAATAGGAAGTGCTTTTGTTTGCACTCGCTCCAGATCCTCCGTTCACGCACAGAGGGACCCCAGCAATTTTCCCGACATGATCAAAGCAGTTATAAATGTAATGTATCATGCGTCTGTCTGAGCGGAGAACCTCATGCTTTGCTGAGGATGAGAGAGAGAGAGAGAGAGAGAAAGCGAGAGCTGGCTGATCTATTAGTCTGAATCTGATTCCTGCTTTGGCGTGAATCACTTGCAACAGAAGCGCTCATTGTAATTCTGAGAATGTTTTCCAACTGACATTGAGACAGTACAGACGGGAATCTTATCTGATCTGTCCTGTCTGTTTCACTCACCTGTCTCTCCGCGTCTCATCTCTACCTCTCTCTACCTCACTTCCACCAGACTTCCCACCATAACTCTCTCAACCACATCGAGAGAGAGAGTCTGGGACCTCTCTCCTCATCCTCTCTCTCTCTGGTTCCTTCTCGTGTTCTGGCTCTTCTCTCTGTCTTTTCTCTCTCTTCTTCGTCTTCTCTTCTTCTTTCTTCTTTCTTCTTCTTCTTCTTCTTCTCCTTTTTCGCAATCGTTCATCGTCGTTTATCGTTCACTCTCCCTCCTGCATCTCCACCTCTGCTCGCTTCTTCTTTGTCTTCCTCTTTGTCTTCTCTAGAGGACTCCTTTTTTTTTGCATTTTGAAAGAGCATTTATGTTTTTTCATTATTAAATTCGGCAAACATACAAATGAGAAAACGTACAATGAGATCTGTCTTTCTGTCTGTCTGTCCCCTGTCTGTCTGCGTCTCGTCCCCCGGTCACCTCCTGTCTACTCGGGTCTCTCTCTATCTCCTCTTCTCAATCCTCTAGCTCTCTCTCTCACCCTCTCCGCTCTACTCTCGTCTCTCTGTCTCATTTGTGTATAACATGAAAACAGGGAACACACTTTGCTGTGCTTGCAAAGCAGAAGTGCTCTGAATTCTCAAGCGCTCCGTCGCAAGAACGTAAGAAACGCAACACACTTAAGTCTAAATTTGCATGAGAGGGAACAGCTTCTAGAAAGGGCAAGAAACAGCCTGAGCAAAGAGCATGGCACTTTGCAGAGCAAGAGGCTGGCAGGGAATGCCGTGTGAGCATTGCGGCTTGACGTACCTTGTAAATACATGTGAGTCAGTAGGGGTTGAAAAAGAGGAAAACTTTCCACCCAACAGTAATTGCTTGTACACCCCGGGAATCCAAGCTCAGCCACCCCACACGCTCTAGATTGGAGGAGTACCCGCCCAATTCCTCTCCTCGACCAGCAAGCCACCCCCTTCGAGCTCTCTCTCTCTCCCTCTCTCCTCTCTTCTTCGTCTCTCTCTCTCTGTCTCTGCTGGGCCTGCCCTCCCTTGCCTCTCTCGATGTAACGCCCGCAATGCACACCAGAACCCTTTTCAATACTCCTTCCGCCCATCTGCTGATCGTTTTCCCTGAGAAGCCCATGCGAATATATCTGGTTTTTCACACAATTCTGTGAGTGTTTTAGTACCTGAAAGTGGGAATAAGTAAAATATGCAACATTATAACATATACCCAGTACTAACGTACATAAAAGGGAAACTCGGAGTAAAATCAGACGCAAACAGTTAGACAGAAAAAAGACAGGCATTCACAGATATAGGAAGAGATACAGCCACAGAGTGAGTGATGAGAGAGATGAGGAGAGAGAGAGAGAGAGAGAGAGTAGAGACAGATGGACAGACAGACGAAGACGGACGGACAGACAGGACAGACAGACAGAGAGAGGAGAGTAAAGAGAGTGAAAGAGAGAGAGAGAGAGAGAGAGAGAGAGAGAGAAGAGAGAGAGAGAGAGACTTGCAGAAGACAAAAATTAGACCAGTAGAGACAAGCAGGGCAAGAGTGAGATAAGAGAAAACAGACAGACATGCACACACACACACACACACACACACACAACACACACCACACACACACACGCACGCACGCATACACGCACGCGCGCGCGCGCGCGCACACACACACACACACACACACACACACACACCACACACACACACACACACACACACAAGAAATGGTCAGACAGTGAATAGAGACAGACACACAATCAAAATCATGACAGAATATGTGCGAGAGAAGGGCAAAAACTGAAAAGACCCCAAATTCCTCAGCAAGAAGAGCAAAACGAAAATCTTAAACCATGCCTGCGCGGCGGAAAGACAGCCGACGACGGCGCCGTCATAATCAGTTCACGCACGTCGTCTGATGAAAGCCGACCCTCGTGCTGGCCTCCCTCTGCCGGAGAGGCAAAGCCACCTTTGATGTTCCGCTCGGCTGATAACGAGTTGCCATGCCGGAGAAATCAGCCGAAAACGCTTCAGTAATCGCTTCAGTTGGTTTGTAGCATCTTTCCTCACAACCTTTGGGCTGCAAGTATGTTGAATGACTGAGGTCACGTATCTAATGCTTTTCCTTTTTTCTCTCCAGAAAAGTACAGATCTGCTGAAGGATGTCAAAAAAGGAGGGGAGGGTGTGGCGAGAGAAGTAGGGAAAAGTAGGGCGATTGCCAGGGTCGAAGATGGAGGGAGGGTGTGGTGAGAGAAGTAGGAAGGAAAGTAGGGCGATTGGCAGGTTGGAAGATGGAGGGAGAGGGTGTGGTGAGAGTAGTTAGTAAGGCGATTGGCAGGTTGGAAGATGGAGGGAGGGTGTGGTGAGAGTAGTAAGGCGATTGGCAGGTTGGAAGATGGAGGGAGGGTGTGGTGAGAGAAGTAGGGCGATTGGCAGGTTGGAAGATGGAGGGAGTTGTGGTGAGAGTAGTAAGGCGATTGGCAGGTTGGAAGATGGAGCGAGGGTGTGGTGAGAGAAGTAGGGCGATTGGCAGGTTGGAAGATGGAGGAGGGAGCATGTGGTGAGAGAGAAAATAGGGAAAGTAGGGCGATTGGCAGGTTGGAAGATGGAGGGAGGGTTTGTGGTGAGAGTAGTTTAGTAAGGCGATTGGCAGGTTGGAAGATGGAGGGAGGGTGTGGTGAGAGAAGTAGAGAAAGTAGGGCGATTGGCAGGTTGGAAGATGGAGGGAAGGGTGTGGTAAGAGAAGTAGGGAAGTAGGGCGATTGGCAGGTTGGAAGATGAAGGGAGGGTGTGGTAAGAGAAGTAGGGAAAGTAGGGCGATTGGCAGGTTGGAAGATGAAGGGAGGGTGTGTGGTAAGAGAAGTAGGGAAAGTAGGGCGATTGGCAGGTTGGAAGATGGAGGGAAGGGTGTGGTAAGAGAAGTAGGGAAAGTAGGGCGATTGGCAGGTTGGAAGATGAAGGGAGGGTGTGGTAAGAGAAGTAGGGAAAGTAGGGCGATTGGCAGGTTGGAAGATGGAGGGTGGGTATGGTGAGAGAAGTAGGGAAGTAGGGCGATTGGCAGGTGGGAAGATGAAGGGAGGGTGTGGTAAGAGAAGTAGGGAAAGTAGGGGCGATTGGCAGGTTGAAGATGGAGGGTGGGTATGGTGAGAGAAGTAGGGGAAAGTAGGGCGATGGCAGGTGGAAGATGGAGGGTGGGTATGGTGAGAGAAGTAGGGAAAGTAGGGCGATTGGGCAGGGTGGAAGATGGAGGGAGGGGTGTGGTGAGAGAAGTAGGGCGATTGGCAGGTTGGAAGATGGAGGGAGGGTGTGGTGAGAGAAGTAGGGCGATTGGCAGGTTGGAAGATGGAGCGAGGGGTGTGGTGAGAGAAGTAGGGCGATTGGCAGGTTGGAAGATGGAGCGAGGGTGTGGTGAGGGAAGTAGGGAAAGTAGGGCAATTGGCAGGTTGGAAGATGGGGTAGACTGGGATCAGCACAGAAGTGGGTGACTATGGAAGAAAGGGTGGGTGTGTGTGTGTGTGTGGTGTGTGTGTGTGTGTGTGTGTGTGTGTGTGTGTGTGTGTTCTTGTGTGTGTGTGTGTGTGTTTCTGTTGTGTGTGAACTCATGAAGCTCAGTAATGTAATAATGCAGCAACTCACAGGAAACAACACCATCACATTTACTATATTGAAGGGAAAAAACCCCACTGAAATCCCAGATGCGTGTATCCATGCATACAAACGCTCCACAGGGAGGAGGGATGGGAAAATGTATAGCATTAGTTCTGGTAACAAAATATGCTAGTTTTATTTGCTAAAAGTCAAAATAAGTCCTCATAATAGATTCTTTGCTCACCCTCTCCCTCCTCTGTCCCTTTCACTATCACTGAGGTTAATTCTATAGTTGAGGCTTGGAGAGTGACCACCCATAAGGGCACATCTTTCAGTGATATGTGAGACTTGTTTGTTCGATATATATATATATATAAATATATATATATCTATATTGAAGGAGAGAAATAAAGTTGGTGACCCCCACTGTAGAAAGGTCAGATTAATCTGACCAGACTATGCCATGGTTGGTTTTTGAAATTGAGAGGTAGAAAAACACATGCTCAAAACCATTTCAACCATTCAGCAATGGTGACACATGATTCCATTTTCGTTCCAGTTTTAAAGACTCCTCCCTAAACATATGGCTCTCGTATGTCCCAGAACTATAAAGTACTTGAAGAAGTTTAAAAGGGATGTTCGTGTTCCCTATTCCTTAACAAGTCTGCCAGCTTTACTGAACTAATTAGACGACTGTGGTTGTGTTTCGTGTCAGGCCCTGTGATTCATGTGAAGCACTTAAACGTTACCAACTCTTCTTCTACTGGTGTGCGAGAGAGTGCCATGTGCTGTGAAGAGTGGTGAGATTATTTCATGACTTTGACGCCTTATATCAGCCAGGGCAATCACCTATGTCACTGACGAAACGGAACACAGGTGAATAGGAAAAAGGAGCAATAACAAATGTGAAGACAGAAGGGATGGTGATCTTATCAGTGACGTACTAAATCATTGCTTGGGAAAGTATGTCGCTGCTGGTATATCTAGTGAATGCAAAAGGCTTGGGTTTGAGGGAGGGAGTGAGAGGAAGAAGGGAGGGAAGCAATTTCTTCCCTTCATCATATAAACATTGCTTGCCAATTCACTATCTCCCATCAAACACAGCTTACCAATTTTCCAAACAGAGGTCAGAGCTAGCAACTTGGATAAAGACAACGCAGGGAAGGACCATTTTAACAAATCAGGACATCTGCCACAGCCACACAACGAAAATACAGAAACATGTCCCTTCCGTGAACAGCATATAAAAAGAAGTGGTTAAACTGAGACCACAGTACTGCAGGAGAAAATAAGTCGCCTGACTTAACAGTTTCCTGACTAGTTGAGCTAATGGGCACTAGGAGTAAGGGGAAAGGTTGACATGTCCACAGTCTAGGACTGGTTGAGCTAATGGGCACTAGGTGTAAAGGGGAAAGGTTGACATGTCACAGATTACAGCCAACAGTGGTGTCAGTGATAGGTCAGAGACCAGCTTTGTTGGCTGCCTCGCTGCCGTTGGGCTGTATTAAGAAGACATGTAGTTCTCTATGTGTGTGTGTGTGTCTCTCTCTCTCTCCTCTCTCTCTCTCTCTCTCTCTGTCAGTCTGGTCTGCCTGTCTGTCTGTCTGTCTGTCTGTCTCTGTTTCTCTCTGTCCTCCGTTTCACTGTCTGCCTGTTTGTCTCTGCCCTGTCTGTCTCTCTGTCTGTCTGTCTCTGTTTTCTCGTCCTCTGTCTCTGTTTCACTGTCTGTCTGTCTCTCTCTCTTCTCCCCTCTATCTGTTTTCTGTCTGTCTGTCTGTCTCTCTCTTTTTCTGTTTTGTATCTGGGAATAACGTCTACCAGATATTGCTTATTCTCTCTTCTTTCTTCTTCTTCTTCTTTTCTCTTCTCCTTCTTCTTCTTTCTTCTTTTTCTTCTTCTTCTTCTTCGTCTTCTTCTCTGCTGCTGCTGCTGCTGCTGTTGCTGACAGAGAGACAGATAGAAGAAAGAACTAACAAAACCGAACGTTTCTATTAGGTAATTAGAATAATCTCAAGATGACATCTAATGCTCAGAATGGAATTCAGATACATTCGAAACT
>JADBJO010034125.1:0-7500 GCA_016801955.1 Conus betulinus
CACCACGCTTTCATTGAGACTGACCACTGACCACAACACACACTGCAAAAACACCACGCTTTCATTCAGACTGACCACAACACACACACTGCAAAACACCACGCTTTCATTCAGACTGACCACAACACACACACTGCAAAACACCACGCTTTCATTGAGACTGACCACAACACACACACTGCAAAACACCACGCTTTCATTCAGACTGACCACAACACACACACTGCAAAACACCACGCTTTCATTCAGACTGACCACAACACTCACACTGCAAAACACCACACCACGCTTTCATTGAGACTGACCACTGCAAAACACTTCACACTGCAAAACACCACGCTTTCATTCAGACTGACCACAACACACACTGCAAAAAACACCACGCTTTCATTCAGACTGACCACAACACTCACACTGCAAAACACCACGCTTTCATTCAGACTGACCACAACACACACACTGCAAAAAACACCACGCTTTCATTCAGACTGACCACAACACTCACACTGCAAAACACCACGCTTTCATTCAGACTGACCACACACACACACTGCAAAACACACGCTTTCATTCAGACTGACCACACAACACACACACACTGCAAAACACCACGCTTTCATTGAGACTGACCACAACACTCACACTGCAAAACACCACGCTTTCATTCAGACTGACTGACCACAACACTCACACTGCAAAACACCAACACACGCACTCATTCATTCAGACTGACCACAACACTCACACTGCAAAACACCACGCTTTCATTCAGACTGACCACAACACACACACTGCAAAACACACCACGCTTTCATTGAGACTGACCACAACACTCACACTGCAAAACACCACGCTTTCATTGAGACTGACCACACAACACTCACACTGCAAAACACCACGCTTTTTCATTCAGACTGACCACAAACACTCACACTGCAAAACACCACGCTTTCATTCAGACTGACAACACTCACACTGCAAAACACCACGCTTTCATTCAGACTGACCACAACACTCACACTGCAAAACACACCACGCTTTCATTCAGACTGACCACAACACTCACACTGCAAAACACCACGCTTTCATTCAGACTGACCACAACACTCACACTGCAAAACACACACGCTTTCATTCAGACTGACCACAACACTCACACTGCAAAACACCACGCTTTCATTTCAGACTGACCACAACACACACACTGACAAAACACCACGCTTTCATTCAGACTGACCACACACTCACACTGCAAAACACCACGCTTTCATTGAGACTGACCACAACACTCACACTGCAAAACACCACGCTTTCAGAGACTGACCACAACACTCACACTGCAAAACACCACGCTTTCATTCAGACTGACCACAACACACTCACACTGCAAAACACCACGCTTTCATTCAGACTGACCACAACACTCACACTGCAAACACCACGCTTTCATCAGACTGACACAACACTCACACTGCAAAACACCACGCTTTCATTCAGACTGACACACACACTCACACTGCAAAACACCACGCTTTCATTCAGACTGACCACAACAACACACTGCAAAAACACCACGCTTTCATTCAGACTGACCACAACACTCACACACTGCAAAACACCACACGCTTCATTCAGACTGACCACAACAACACTCACACTGCAAAACACCACGCTTTCATTCAGACTGACAACACACACTGCAAAACACACTGCAAAACACAACACGCTTTCATTCAGACTGACCAGACTGACCACAACACTCACACTGCAAAACACCACGCTTTCATTCAGACTGACCACAACACTCACACTGCAAAACACCACGCTTTCATTCAGACTGACCACAACACACACTGCAAAACACCACGCTTTCATTGAGACTGACCACAACACTCACACTGCAAAACACCACGCTTTCATTGAGACTGACCACACACTCACACTGCAAAACACCACGCTTTCATTGAGACTGACCACAACACTCACACTGCAAAAAACACCACGCTTTCATTGAGACTGACCACAACACTCACACTGCAAAACACCACGCTTTCATTCAGACTGACCACACACTCACACTGCAAAACACCACGCTTTCATTGAGACTGACCACAACACTCACACTGCAAAACACCACGCTTTCATTCAGACTGACCACACAACACTCACACTGCAAAACACCACGCTTTCATTCAGACTGACCACAACACTCACACTGCAAAACACCACGCTTTCATTCAGATGACCACACACTCACACTGCAAAACACCACGCTTTCATTGAGACTGACCACAACACTGCAAAACACACTGCAAAACACCACGCTTTCATTCAGACTGACACACACCACACTTTCATTCAGACTGACCACAACACTCACACACGCAAAAACACCACGCTTTCATTGAGACTGACCACAACACTCACACTGCAAAACACCACGCTTTCATTCAGACTGACCACAACACTCACACTGCAAAACACCACGCTTTCATTGAGACTGACCACAACACACACACTGCAAAAACACCACGCTTTCATTCAGACTGACCACAACACACACACTGCAAAAAACACCACGCTTTCATTCAGACTGACCACAACACTCACACTGCAAAACACCACGCTTTCATTCAGAGACTGACCACAAAACACACGCTTTCACACTGCAAAACACCACACGCTTTCATTCAGACTGACCACAACACACACACTGCAAAACACCACGCTTTCATTCAGACTGACCACAACACTCACACTGCAAAACACCACGCTTTCATTTCAGACTGACCACAACACTCACACTGCAAAACACCACGCTTTCATTGAGACTGACCACAACACTCACACTGCAAAACACCACGCTTTCATTGAGACTGACCACAACACTCACACTGCAAAACACCACGCTTTCATTGAGACTGACCACACACACTCACACTGCAAAAAACACCACGCTTTCATTCAGACTGACTGACAACACTCACACTGCAAAACACCACGCTTTCATTCAGACTGACCACAACACTCACACTGCAAAACACCACGCTTTCATTGAGACTGACCACAACACACACACTGCAAAACACCACGCTTTCATTCAGACTGACCACACTCACACTGCAAAACACTCACACTGCAAAACACCACGCTTTCATTGAGACTGACCACAACTGACACACAACACCACGCTTTCACACTGCACTGCAAAAAACACCACGCTTTCATTCAGAGACTGACCACAACACTCACACACTGCAAAACACCACGCTTTCATTGAGACTGACCACAACACTCACACTGCAAAAAACACCACGCTTTCATTCAGACTGACCACAACACTCACACTGCAAAACAACACGCTTTCATTCAGACTGACCACACACTCACACTGCAAAACACCACGCTTTCATTGAGACTGACCACAACACTCACACTGCAAAACACCACGCTTTCATTGAGACTGACCACAACACTCACACTGCAAAACACCACGCTTTCATTGAGACTGACACACAACACTCACACTGCAAAACACCACGCTTTCATTGAGACTGACCACAACACTCACACTGCAAAACACCACGCTTTCATTGAGACTGACCACAACACTCACACTGCAAAACACCACGCTTTCATTGAGACTGACCACACACACACACACACTGCAAAACACCACGCTTTCATTGAGACTGACCACAACACTCACACTGCAAACACACCACGCTTTCATTCAGACTGACCACAACACTCACACTGCAAAACACCACGCTTTCATTCAGACTGATCACCACAACACTCACACTGCAAAACACCACGCTTTCATTGTGTGTGTGTGTGTGTGTGTGTGTGTGTGTGTGTGTGTGTGTGTGTGTGTGTGTGTGTGTGTGTACTGTTTTCCCCTTTCTCCCTTTTTAATAGCACTGTTAGTTTTTTCACCCATTGACCATGAGTGTTCCTTTGTACATATTATTATCATTACCAGTAGTAGTAGTAGTAGTAGTAGTAGTAGTAGTAGTAGTAGTAGTAGTAGTAGTAATAGTAGCAGCAATAGTAGCGGCGTTGTTGTCAATTCATCATCGTTGTCATCATCATCATCATCATCATCATCATCATCATCATCATCATCATCATCATTCTATTACTACTATGTCTCCCACTGTCTGTGTATTTTATTCTTCTCTTTTCTTCTTTTTTTCCCCTTCTCCTCCTCCTCCTCCTCTTTCTCCTCCTCCTCATTTTTTCCCCTGCTCCTTTTCTTCCTTCTTCTGATCTGATCCCAGATGATCTGAGTTTTTACATTGGAAATGTTTTGAACAACATTTCGGGTGTGTTTTAAAAGGTGTATTTTGAAGGGTTGTGGAGATGTTTTTGTGAGTTGACTTCATCCTGCTACTCTATGGGTCAGAGACGAAGATCCAAACCTTCATCAACAAATGTCTCTGGCAGATCACCCACTTGCGATGTGTCAAACACCGACCTGTGGACGAGGGCAAACCAACAGCCAATGGACGTCCAGGTCAGGAAGAGAAAGTGGCGATGGGTCGGCCCACACACTGCGGATGGAGACCTCTAACATCACCAGGCAGGCGCTCGACTGGAAACCCGCAGGGCAAGAGGAAGCGAGAGCGCCTAAAGCAGACCTGGAGGAGGAGCTTGCTAAAAAACGAGCTGAGAGCCTCCAGCCTGTCCTGGGGGGAGATCAAGACCTGTGCCAGGGACCGACAGAGGTGGAAGGTTGCTGCTGAGGCCCTATGCTTCTCAAGGAGCGAAGAGGACTAAGTGTGAAAGTGTGTGATTCAACACGGTGACAGACTGGATATGCTCCTTTGCAGTCGGCTGAACTATAAGCAGCTTTGCCTTATCTTACATCCTCCTCCTCCTCCTCCTCCTCCTCCTCCTCCTCCTCCTCCTCCTCCTCCTCGTAGTCGCCGTGGCCGTCGTCGTGGTCATCATCATGGTCAGCATGAAAACTGATACTGTAACCATATCACTGTATGCTTTCTCCGAGCACCTGTCTTCCCTTTTCTTCTGTAAATATCGTTATTATTACCACGTTATCATCATCATTATTTTTTGTAGTTACTACTACTACTACTACTACTACTACTACTACTACTACTACTACTACTACTACTACTACTATAATTATTATTAGTAGTTACAGTCGATGTTGTTTTTATTATCGTTGTTGCTGTTGCTGTTGTTATTGCGGTTGTTGTTGTTTGTTGTCATCTTTACGCATGGTTATACTGCAATAATATTATTATCATGATCATAATCAATGGCAGCGTTGGTGTTTCCTTAGTGTTTTATTAGTGTTTTACGCTGTCTGTTCCTTTCAACCTGGCTTCCATTCCCAGGCCTTTGTACACACACTTCGAAAAGATAAGTGACTGTCTGTTCCCGTTCCTTTCAATCGACTTGGAAGCTATTTTACCAGATGTTGTATTTACAGACAATGCGATATTTCTTCCCAAAGGCTTTAGTGTCCATGAAAACAGTTCATCTAACAAGAGAGAGAGAGAGAGAGAGAGAGAGAGAGAGAGAGAGAGAGAGAGAGAGAGAGAGTCCCTCCCCATATAAACCCCACAGAACCTGGGCTCATTGTATCGTTAGCACATCTGACCTCTCAACACCCACCCACCCCATCGCCTGCTTCCTGAAATCATCTGATGATCGTGGTATGTCAACTTTGAAATGTTATTGTTCGATATAGAAATAGAATCCTTTTTTTTTTTCACTTGAAACCGAAAAAATAGTTAGAGATTCTTTTTACCGTAAATCTCGTCTCCTGGACCGTGATGATCACAGGAGTCAGTGTTAACAGAGGGGCAAAAGCTCAGATAGTGGTGCAGATCCCGTGCAACCATAGTAGGCACCATTGTAGGCACAGTCCAGTCAGACAGCTGCTGTTTGCCTTCATTATGATATGATAAAAGAGAGATGATTGAAAAGCCAACGCCTGGAGGACTGACAGAAAAGATCGCAAGCATAAGGAATGAATGCTAATTTCTCCTAGGTTTAATCCAGGAACAAATTCTCATTTCTCCCCCCCCCCCCCCCCCCCCCCCCCCCCCCCCCCCCCCCCCCCCTTTGCCGAGGCATCAAAAGTTACGTACTTTATTTAATTTTTTTTTTTTTTTTTCGTGGTCAACAATATTTTGGGTGATTGCGTGACAACCGTTTAAACTGGCAGCGAAGTGTTACTTTTTTTTTTTTTTCTCCATGTATCAATGTTGCCGTTGAACTGCGATAAATTATGTTGATTGTAAACCGCGTGGTGACCTGTATATGCATGCCTAAAAATGAAGTAATAATTCAACAGTCAGAAAACAGTCCATTTTCATCTAAATGCATATTGATATAACTGCTGATACGATGATATTACAAAAATTAGATTGTGATATGCATTGAGAGTGTCCCTCTTTTGATGCGCACGTAAGAGTTTTTGAAGACGGAGTTGTTGCGCAGTCCGCCGTTTCTCCAGCATGATGTTCAAAGTATAGAGGAACGGATTGAGTGCTGAATTGAGCGGCAACACAAAAATGGCCATTCCAACGTTGACCTTCTCTGGAATGACGACACCACTGGCAGCCAGAACCCCACACAGACCAACAGGAAACCAGCATAGAAAATCAGACACTGCAAGGGATAGGAAGCGCCTGGCGATATTTGCTTCCTTGGACTGCACACTGTCAGTGCCCAAGTCTCGCAGCTTTGTTAACTGACCAGCTTTAGTGCTGCTCCTTATTGACCAGTAAATAAGGAGCTGACCCACACCCACTGTGCTGAAGAGGATGAAGTTACAGATGATCATGATGCTGAAGGAGTAAACGTGACCAGGAAAGTCAGCTGTGGTGACAGGCAGTGGAAAGCAAAGACCTGTCTGCTGGAAAAACTCCCAGTGTGAGGTCACACAGGGAGCAGAGGTACCGACGCCAGGGTGAGTCCCAGTATCCACACGATGGCGCAGGCTGTGTGAGTTGCTTTAGCCCCAAAGTGGATCTGACTGCAGGGAAATCGGAGCACCAGGAAGCGATCCAAAGTGATCAACCAGATCAGAAATGCTGATACTTCACATGATAAGAATAAAAAGAAACCTGCAATGCTGCAAGCGACACTGTCCTTCCACGCAGTATCATTCCAAATGTAACTCCGTGCATAAATGCCGTCTGCAGCGCGAATGAAGACTGAATAAACTCCCGTCAAGAAATCCGAAGCACACAGATGAAGAACAAATATTAGGAAAGTAGTCTTAACGTTTCCTAATAAAAACCATGTATGACAGACGACCCCACCCAAGTTTCCCAGACCAGCCAGCACAGCAAACACCGTAAGAGCATCACGGACGGAAAGCACTAGACTTCAGCAAGTCATCACACGACGAGATAGCATCAGACGGCGCCCAACATCTCCCTCGGAAATTGTCCGGTAAAACGGCAGGACAACACAATTTCATGTCATCTGCAGCAACGTACTTGAGGTTTGCCATGGGTT
>JADBJO010034125.1:12500-13848 GCA_016801955.1 Conus betulinus
GTAACGGCTATGACGGGGTAAACTAAAACATCGGGCATCATACGAGACCCATATTGAACATACCTGCTAATTTTCACAAAGATCAGCCAGGTACTTTCTGAGATATTCCATGGAGAAGAAGAAAAAGCGTTACAGGCCGTTACAATCATTAGTAACGGATGTAACGGTAAACTAAAACATCGCGCATCATCCGTGACGCATAATGAACGTACCTACAAATTTTCAGAAAGATAGGCAAGTATTTTTTTGATATATTCTATAAGAAGAAGAAAAAAAAAGCGTTACAGGCTGTTACAGCCGTTAGTAACGCTATAACGGAGTAAACTAAAACATCGGGCATCATCTGTAACCCATAATGAACATGCCTGCTAATTTTCACAAAGGTCGGACGAGTACTTTCTGAGATATTCCATAAAGAAGAAAAAGTGTTACAGGCCGTTACAGACGTTAGTAACGGCTGTAACGGAAAACTTAAACATCGGGCATCATCCTTGACCCATAATGTACATACGTACAAATTTTCAGAAAGATCGGCCCAGTAGTTTTGTCTGGAGGCAGTGGAACACATTTTGACCACAGACACAGACACACACAGACAGCATTTCTTGGTTCCCGTTCTAAAGTACTCCCTGTTCTATAAGAACTGGGAGTACAAAAACATGAACCTGTCCCTCTCCGCAGTAAATCATGCTTTTGTCACACATCCGCCGTGCTCACAAAAGTCTTCATCACGTCCGTTCAGGCAATCCTTTCGAAAATCGCACAGCAGACTGTAAGGCACGAACTGCCCAGGTATGTCACAGTAGAAGTACGGCTGTGTCCGCCCATGGGACATACTGCAAGCCGCCCTGTGCCATGTCTCTCTGTGTTCTCTAGCCCCCTGCATCGACTTTTGGAATCACAGGCCAGCAGTTTGAGAGTCAGGTGCTGCATAGGACAGAGTTCAAGATGGGCACTGGACACGGTCGTGCTGTTGGGGACGGGAAAGATGACAGGCGTGCTGATGATGGAGTGATCGGATAGGGAGGGAAGTTCACATACTCTATACGACGGTCACAGCCGACTAAAATGAACCTGGGTGAATTCAGATTCAAGAAGCCACATCTGTCCTCAGAGGCCATATAGACGTCAACGTTAGGCAGGAAGAAAAACTACACCACCATTCTTCCACCGTAAAGAATACGAGTATCTGCAAATAGTTTGCAAGAAAAATGTCAACACCCCCACCCAGAGAAAGAGAGAGAGAGAGAGAGAGAGAGAGAGAGTTGTGTGTGTATGTGTGTGTGTGTGTGTGTGTGCGTGCGTGCGTGCGTGCGTGCGTGCGTGTGTGTGTGTATCTCTGTATACA
>JADBJO010034126.1:0-2500 GCA_016801955.1 Conus betulinus
CTGTTGTCTGTCTATGTCTGTTGCATGCCTGTCTGTGCTGTCTGCATGTCTGGTATGTCCTGGTCGCTGTTTGTATCGTCCCTTTGTCTGTTACGGTATCTCTTATCCTAAATCTCTTTCTCTCTGGTTCTCTGTCTCTCTGCTCTATCTCTCGCTCTCTTCTCTCTCTCTCTCTATCTCTGGGATTTTTTTGTTTTAAACAGCGTCGAGTCAAGTGCAGAAACGAGCCATTTCAAAGCACACAGACTAAAATAAAAGTTTTTTTTTCTTGCCCTTCGTTCTGTATTATTTCCGATGAAAAAGCATTCACCTCCCCCCTCTCTCTATCTCTTTCTTCCTCCTTCATCCCTAGTCCTCCCTATTGTCGGTCCAACCAACACGCTCACGGGGTTATCTTTGTTGCGATTTCTTTTTTATAGGAAAAATTCTTGCGCCTCTTTCTTGTGGGGTGACAAGAGGCGCATGGTGGTCATTGCACCGAGTTCGGAGTCAGAGCTGAACGTTTGAATCCAAAGGAGCCCAGTATTCCCAGTATCCCATATATGTATTAACGCAAACAAATGAAAGCCATTTGTTCTGTCAGCTTGATGTTATTATTGGTTAGGCCGTTCTTCTGGTGGTGGTCGGGTCTTAGAGGGTCCCTACCCCATTGGTCTCAGTGACCGGCTGTTTCTAACCCACCCACCCCCCCCCCCGCCCCACGCGCCCCGCCCCCCCCTCCCTCCCCCCCCCCCCCCCATCCCCCCTTCCCCCCCCCCCCCCCCCCCCTCCCCCCCACCCCCCCCCCCACCACCCCCCCCCCACCCCCCCACACCCCCCCCCCCCCCCCCCACCCCCCGTTCTTTCGGGGTGCGCGTCAACGATAGACCGGACTGAGACAACATAATTGTTTTTCTCTCGGAGCTCAGAAAGGTCGGTCTTTGATTGTGTCGTTATGCTTGTAGGGGGGCATCTGCAAAAGAAAGTCGTTCGCGCGCGCACGTGTGTGTGTTGTGTCTGTTGGTAATATGAACTAGAGAGACAGTGAATGAGAGAGAGGGAGAGATAGACAGGCAGAACCAGATGGACGAAAGGAGAGAAAGAGAAAGTGTGCGTGTGTGTGGGTGTGTGTGTGTGTTAGTGTGTAGTGTAGTGTAGTGGTGTGTGTGTGTGGGGATGTGTGTGTGTGGGTGGTGTGTGTGTGTGTTGTGTGTGTGTGTGTGTGTGTTGTGTTTAGGTGTAGTGTAGGTGTGTGTGTGTGTGTGTGTGTGTGTGTGTGTGTGTGTGTGTGGGTGTGTGTGTGTGTGTAGTGTGTGTAGGTGTGGTGTGTGGTGAGTGTGTGTGTGTGTTGTGTGTGTGTGTGTGTGTGAGTGAGCACCATGCGCGTGTTATACGGTCCTGTCCACATGCGAGTATGTGCATTCTAAGGATACACCAGAATGTGTGTCTGGTATAATCATATACCACCCCAGACCATGGTAATAGTCACAATCTGCCGTTTCTCGCCAATGCATTTACCATCTGCATGTTCCACAGCCCTATCCCTTATACAGCTCACAAGTTTCCTTCCCACTCTGTTTCTCTGTCATTGCCAGCGAGGTGCAGAGCAGATTGCAATGAGCCCTCAAAATCAGGGAGGTTAGGAATCAAGAGTTTTTACACACAAAAGGGGATGACCTTGGTTTGTTGCTTCTGTGAATGAAGGGAGTGGCTGGGGTGGTGGGTGGATGAGACAGAAGAAGAAGAGGGGATGCGGGTGGTGGTGGTGGGGTGGTGGTGGTGGTGGTGTGGTGATGGTGGTGGTGATGATGAAAGTTTGGATGGACACGTGCTATGTCAATGCCTTGCCAACTCCTGTGTCGATTCATCCCTCTGTCTGTCTGTCTATCTCCTGCGTCTCTGTATGTCCGTCCGTCCTCCGTCCGTCTGTCGTCTGTCTGTCTGTCTGCTGTCTGTCTCTGCTCTCTCTCTCTCTCTCTCTCTCTCTCTCTCTCTCTCTATCTCTCTCTACTCTCTCTGAGTTAATCGGTAAGATAGAGGGTTATGCTGTAGAAATGGTCACACCCACCACTACCACATTCAGCACTATCACCACTACCACCACCACCTCTACATCCTCAGCGGAAAAGTGCTTCCTACCCTTCATAAAATGGAGACACGCCATTACTACTGTTACCGTCAACAGAAAAGCATTCCCCAGATTGATTAAAAGAGGGACTCTCCGTCTCTCTGTAAACAAATTTAAACTCTCTTTTTTTAATACCTGGAAGAGAAAACTTATTCTGCTTCTCCTAACCAACCTTTTAGAGATCTTGAATAGAAAATGATTTTCTTCTCAGAACCAACTTGAATTCTGGTGGAGTCACTCTAGACATGTGACATGTTCACATTGGCATCTGTCCATGAAACAGAGATGAAAGGTCAAGCCTGAAGGTCATCTGTGGGCTGGAGTATAAAAGCACATCGAGGCGGAAGTGGAAAAAATAACACACGAACAAACAAATGTACAAACCAACACAAC
>JADBJO010034126.1:7500-13846 GCA_016801955.1 Conus betulinus
GGGGAGGGGGCAGAGGAAAAGCAATTTGAGAAGGATGATCACCTTGAGTGAAAGCTGAGCGTACAGCACAAAGAATGAATGAAGCAAAAGAGTTCGCTGTAGAAATGCTGTTCCCAGTTCTCCTCCTCCTCCTCCTGCTGCTCCTTCTGCTCCTCTTTCTCCTCCTCCTCTTCCTCCTGCTCCTCTTCATCATCTTTTTCGCATTATTATTATTATTTATATTATTATTATTATTATCATTATCATCATCATCATCATTATTATTATCATTACTATTATCATTGTTATCATTATTATCATTATTATTATTGCTATTATTATCATCATCATCATCATTAGCTTCATCATCATCATCATTAGTACTACTACTACTACTGCTACTACTACTATACTACTACTACTACTACTATCACACCCACCACCACCACCACCATCGTCTCACCATAGAAAGTTTTGTTTTAATCCACGTCCGTTTGATTGGTCTGTCTGTCAGCCAGATCCCGGGAAATAAAAAGAAACCCTGCTGAACCAGTTTTTCACCCATTTGTGGAAAAAACAAAAAGTTGCCTAAAGGACAAAGCCAACAGCATTTGGTGCCATTGATCTGTGGAGCAGATCGGAATCAGAGAGGAGACGTATAATACGCTCGACCTTGAGAGAGGCGTACGCTCTCTCCGAGAGGGTCCCCTGGAGTAAGCATGTGATTTTAGGGAAAAAAATTGTATTCATGCAGTATTTGATTCAAAGTAAAATGTTGCAAAGATTCTGAGTACATCTCTTCCAGATTATGAAACATGTGTTCTTTGACACACAAATTGTTTGTGTTTGTTTGTTTGTTTTATTGATCTGAACTCTTCTCATTTCTTTCACGTTCGCATCTTCAGCAGATGTGCACCCACACAACCACACATTCCAGACACACCGTCCACAGCCACAGTCTGACCCGTCCCTTTACAACCCCGGCACTGGTAAACCCCAAGGACCTATAATCATGATAAACCCTTTATGAGACAAGCCCACCAGAGTTGACACTTGCACTGCTGCCGAGTCCCCTTTGGTGGTGGTCAGTGGCGTGGGTCTGTCTGTTTATCTATCTATCTATCTATCTATCTATCTAGCTGTCTGTCTATCTGTCTATCTATCTATCTATCTGTCTATCTGTCTATCTATGTATTCATTTATGCATCTATCTATCCATCTATCTGTCTATCTATCTGTCTATCTATCTGTCTAATTATCTGTCTGTCTATTTATCTATCTATCTATCTATCGATGCATAGTCTATTCCCATAGGAAATACTTTTTAAATTCAAGCTTTCGCCACAATTTTTTTTTTTCAGGAATAAAACACTTTACAATAACGCGGTTAAACATTGCTTTTTAAAACTGTTTTCAGCAAATAGTTGTTTGATATATGCACAGTGTGTACACGCACGCACACGCACACGCACACACGCACACATGCACACACACACACACACACAACACACACACACACACACACACACATAATATATATATATATATATATAGTGTGTGGGGTGTGTGTGTGTGTGGGGTGTGTGTGTGTGTGTGTGTGTGTGTGTGTGTGTTTCCCCCACTACTTAATTGTTCAGCATTTTCTATTATTTGGTTAATGAGTGAGAGATTGCGTCGCTTAGCAGATCCAAGTAAAGGTGTTCTGCACATTCTTAGCTGCTGACAATGCTTGGGTTATTCAACAGCAGAGCTGACCACTCAGACTGTTTCATATCTTTTGATCTCCCTGCATCCTTGGATGGATCCTCAGACATAGGCTCAAAGATTGTCCCCTACACTTTATACTGTTTGCATAATGTTTTTTAGTTTTACAGCAACTTTTTTGCTCTCCACGCTTTCGTTTGGTTTCATTCTACTAACCCTTCGCTGGCTGCTTTGGGGGTGCTGTTGGATTCTGTTTTGAACCCTCGGTGGTGAGAACACCACAGAGTTATCGACTGTGGTGTGTCTGTATTTGACGCCAAGAGCAGGTGTCATGGTCCGTGTCTCTCTAATGAATCCGATCCAGCGATGAAAAGCTTAGGACAAAACAATTATAAAGCTTAGGACAAAGCAGTATATGTAGATATGCTTTTGAGAAAAATTGTAAAAGTAGATGTAGATACGTCCTCCAGAAAAATAGTGAAGTAGATACGTTTTCGCGAGAAATTGTAAAAGATATCACATGCTTCTAGTGAAGTGTTATCAATTTTATAGCATATTTTCTTAATTTTATGTTCCGGTGTTTTTGATTTGTGTCCTCTACGTTTTTTATTTTAAGTTCAAGTTTTTTGTAAAGTCACTGTTGTAAATATTTTTAACTTGCTTTTGTTCCCATTTATAATTGTTTATCGTTTTATATAGACATATACATTACACACGCTCGCGTCATTGTCTTCGTATCGTTGTTATTTTCACCTGTGCTTTGCCATAGTAAACTATGGCAAAGCACAGGTGAAAATAACAACGATACGAAGACAATGACGCGAGCGTGTGTACATGTATATGTCTATATAAAACGATAAACAATTAATAAATGGGACCAAAAGCAAGTTAAAAATATTACAACAGTGACTTTACAAAAACTTGAACTTAAAAATAAAACGTAGAGGACACAATCAAAAACACCGGAACATAAAATTAAGAAAATATGCTATAAATATGATAAACACTTCACTAGAAGCATGTGATATCTTTTACAATTTCTCGCGAAAACGTATCTACTTTCACTATTTTTCTGGAGGACGTATCTACATCTACTTTTACAATTTTTCTCAAAAGCATATCTACATATACTGCTTTGTCCTAAGCTTTATAATTGTTTTGTCCTAAGCTTTTCATCGCTGGATCGGATTCATTAGAGAGACACGACCCTGACACCTGCTCTTGGCGTCAAATACAGACACACCACAGTCCGATAACTCTGTGGGTTTCTCACCACCGAGGGTTCAAAACAGAATCCAACAGCACCCCCAAAGCAGCCAGCGAAGGGTAGTAGAATGAACCAAACGAAAGCGTGGAGAGCAAAAAGTTGCTGTAAAACTAAAAACATTATGCAAACAGTATAAAGTGTAGGGGACAATCTTTGAGCCTATGCCTGAGGATCCATCCAAGGATGCAAGGGAGATCAAAAGATATGAAACAGTCCTGAGTGGTCAGCTCTGCTGTTGAATAACCCAAGCATTTGTCAGCAGCTAAGAATTGTGCAGAACACCTTTACTTGGATCTGCTAAGCGACGCAATCTCTCACTCATTACCCAAATAATAGAAAATGCTGAACAATTAAGTAGTGGGGGAAACACCACACACACACACCACACACACACACACACACACACACACACACACACTATATATATATATATATATATATTGTGTGTGTGTGTGTGTGTGTGTGTGTGTGTGTGTGTTGTGTGCATGTGTGCGTGTGTGCGTGTGCGTGGGCGTTCGGGTACACACTGTGCATATATCAAACAACTATTTGCTGAAAACAGTTTTTAAAAAGCAATGTTTAACCGCGTTATTTGTAAAGTGTTTTATTCCTGAAAAAAAAAATTGTGGCGAAAGCTTGAATTTAAAAGTATTTCCTATGGGAATAGACTATGCATCGATAGATAGATAGATATATAAATAGCCAGACAGATAAATTAGACAGATAGATAGACAGATAGATAGACAGATAGATGGGATAGATAGATGCATAAATGAATACATAGATAGACAGATAGACAGATAGATAGATAGATAGACAGATAGACAGACAGCTAGATAGATAGATAGATAGATAGATAGATAGATAAACAGACAGACCCACGCCACTGACCCACACCAAAGGGACTCGGCAGCAGTGCAGTGTCAACTCTGGTGGCTTGTCTCATAAAGGGTTTATCATGATTATAGGTCCTTGGGGTTTACCAGTGCCGGGGTTGTAAAGGGACGGGTCAGACTGTGGCTGTGGACGGTGTGTCTGGAATGTGTGGGTGTGTGGGTGCACATCTGCTGAAGATGCGACCGTGAAAGAAATGAGAAGGAGTTCAGATCAATAAAACAAACAACAAACAAACAATTTGTGTGTCAAGACACATGTTTCATAATCTGAAGAGATGTACTCAGAATCTTTGCAACATTTTACTTTTGAATCAAATACTGCATGAATACAATTTTTTTTCCCTAAAATCACATGCTTACCTCATGGTGACCCTCTGGAGAGCGTACGCCTCTCCTCAAGGTCGAGCGTATTATACGTCTCCTCTCTGATTTCCGATCTGCTCCACAGATCATGGCACCAAATGCTGTTGGCTTTGTCCTTTAGGCAACTTTTTTGTTTTTCCAACAAATTGGTGAAAACTGGGTTCAGCAGGGTTTCTTTTATTTCCCCGGGATCTGGCTGACAGACAGACCATCAACGGACGTGGATTAAAACAAAACTTTCTATGGTGAGACGATGGTGGTGGTGGTGGTGGTGTTGATAGTAGTAGTAGTAGTAGTAGTAGTAGTAGTAGCAGTAGTAGTAGTAGTACTAATGATGATGATGATGAAGCTAATGATGATGATGATGATAATAATAGCAATAATAATAATGATAATAATGATACAATGATAATAGTAATGATATAATAATGATGATGATGATGATAATGATAATAATAATAATAATAATAATAATAATAATAATGCCGAAAAAGATGATGAAGAGGAGCAGGAGGAAGAGGAGGAGGAGAAAGAGGAGCAGAAGAGCAGCAGGAGGAGGAGGAGGAGAACTGGGAACAGCATTTCTACAGCGAACTCTTTTGCTTCATTCATTCTTTGTGCTGTACGCTCGCTTTCACTCAAGGTGATCATCCTTCTCAAATTGCTTTTCCTCTGCCCCCTCCCCAACTCCCACCCCCCCTTCTTTTTGTTACATCAGTGCACAGTTTCCTTCCCCTTCGAACCACCCACGTTTCACCCCACACGCCACACAAACAACACAGCTTTAGGAGATGTTTGTTGACACAGATCAGATCTCAGGCTGTTGTTGAACTTGAGCACAGATGAAATCTTGCAAAACCGAATGGCAGGAGTTCCAGACATACAATGCAGAGAGACCAAAGGAGATATCAAAGCTGTGTTTCTCTCTTCACAAAAGTCTCAAGAGTTTTCATCGGAAGAACTGAGTTAACTTTCTTTTTTCTTTCTCTCTCTCTTTCTTTCTGATCCCGAAAATTCTATTTTTTCTTCACATACTTGTTATGCAGAGTTCATTTAATTTTGATTCAGGCCATTCTTCGCTCAGAGATACTAGTCTGCCAGGTAAACAACTGCCTTTTGGAATCAAGCGAAAGAAGAGTATGCTGAAATTGTGATTCTTTAATCCCAATTCGACAGCTGAGGTAGTTTTTTGGGGCTTTTAAGCTTTTTAACGCCGCTTCATCCTATAACAACTTCGGTTCAACCATACCCAAGAGATAAAAAACGCCATCACAGTTGGTCCTGAAATTTGGACTAGAGAGAAAATCATTAAGTTAGTTAATTTGATGATTGGTGTTTCGGTGGCCTCCATTTGAGGTTCTAGCAAACTCAATTACTGGTTCTGAACTTACCCGGGGTGAACATTTCTGTAAATCAATGCCTCGCATGGGACTTGAAACCAACGTCTCCCAGCCTGCAATCTGCAACACTGACCAAACCACAACAGCAGATTAACTGACTAGCTTCTTGTTATGGCTTGCACTTGGGGGGGGGGGGTGGTGGTTACGCCCATTAGCACAACAAAACATATTTCAGCATTCTCACAACACAACTATGTTCGTCACCCATATTTGGTTATTTTTAAAATGAAAAAAAAAATTGTCAACAGTTTCATTTGCCCTGTTGACGCGAAGGAACTGCCGTACAAGAGGTCATAGTTCAACAAATCTAAAAATGCCTCTTTTGCACCTCACTCTGGGGGCGGAATAGCTCAGTTGATAGAGCGCCGGACTCGTAATCCAAGGGTTGCGGGTTCGACTCTCCGCCAGGCCGTTTCGGTACAGGAGGATTTTTCCCTCGGAGTTAACATTTGTTCTGACTCCATTTCCCATACAGTCCTTCGAAGGAGACATAAACCGAGGTTCCGTGTGTGAACGCACGCTCAACATCTTGCACACGCGTAAAATCCCATCACCAACTTTCGGAAGAGAGAAGGCCAGTTTGGCCGTTAGTATGGATGACACGTTAACACATAGCATGCACCTTCTCCGAAGATGGAGTATGGCGCCTTAAGCGCGGGATAAAAAAAAAACGGTCATTCCACAAAAATCCACTCCTTTGTAGGGTAGATTGGGATTAAATACTTGCCTGTCCATAT
>JADBJO010034127.1:0-13845 GCA_016801955.1 Conus betulinus
CCATACATGCAGGGAACACCTGCACATATGAAGTCCGTCAAACTTGTGTCCGCCCTAAGGCCAGACTGCATACGGTTCGAGACTGTTTAACCCAACAGCCATTCATCCCCTCGGTACTGTATGAAAGCCTGAGGATTGGGGAGGTCGACTCCAACATTAAAAAAAAAGTCAAAGCGGGGGTGAGGGTGGGGGTTTGGGGGGGGGGGGGGGGGGGAGACAGCTGAGAACATGTGAAAAGTGTTGTTGTCCTGTTTGTTTGTGCTTTTGCTTCTTCTTTTTGCTATTTTTCTTCCGGAGCTTAGAGATGATTTTTTAAAACTATGTGTGAGACATATCTGCGAAAAACCGGGTAGGCTGAAATAAGACAACAAACATGCCAAATTTTTCAAATTACATACCTGTCTCCCATGTCTTTGTGTGATTTCCTTCACGCTAGCTGCTTACTACACCCTTGTGACCAACAAGTTGAATGTGGCTATCACTCCCTGTGGCAAGTTCCAGCAGGACTGATTCTAATCATATTTTCATGTTAAAGAACGGTTCATTAATGTCTTGGTTGAATAAATTTTCCTATGAAATAAAGCTCCAAACATTATTTCTTTCATCTGAAAAGCACCAAGGTGTTACCATTGTTTTGTATGCGTTTTTTCCTCAGAGCTCGTATATATATCAAAGTGTGACAATTTTGGGTAGAACCATGTGCTTTGAATTGGCTTTGGGACTTAAAACTGGATCCCCACAAAACAATAATCGGCGTAATAAAAGAGGTGCGAGAAGAAGAAAGGTAGGTAGGAATATAACAAAAGCTGAAAGACTATTCATGAAATATTTCAGGATTTGTACTTGAACTGCTGCAGTTCCAGAAAGAGGATCTCAACAATTGAAAAACTAGCATGTGCTTTGGATGTTCTGTGTCTACAAGAAACTAGAAGTGCCGCCCACAGACCATTACAATTGGATGAGTTCATAATATTTCAAAAGCATGATGGACGATGACTAGCTTTGGTAATAAAAAAACAACTTGAAAAAACAAACTGTCCAGGACAGACTTGGAAAAATGGTGAAGCAGCACACGTGAGCGAATGGGTGTGAAGCTAGAAAGACCAGATGGTAATCAGAAAAGCCTTGTACTCATCAATGCATATATACGTCCAGGTACCCACACATCAAAAACGGACTGACCTTTCTGGAGGAAATAGAACATGAATTTGGAGACTGTCATACTATGTGGAGATCTTAATGCACACTCAAAATTGTCATTCGAAGATACACGAAAGTGTCAGCTGTGTTTGATGGATACTGCGGATCGTCCACAAAAGATGCTGCACACCTCCATAGAACGAAAGAAAACACCACTGCCAAAGACCTTGCTTTCCAACCAAAAATGGCTCTCTGTGGATCTAAAGAGCAGTTCCTGGCCAATCCCGTACAACACACACATTACGTCAACTAGTTTTTGACGCCGATTTCCATGGTCAGCTCTGGAAGGTTTGCTAGAATCGAAACCGCTTCTATAAAATGCTTTGGGTGTTTTGTTTGTTTTTTTATTTGAACAAACAACGTTTCATAGACTTGCTCAGCCACTCCCTTCAGAGCAGCAGCGTTAAAGTGTTGCATGCAAATGGAGATGCTGACTGTCTCATCGTCAAGACAACCCTTGAAAATGCAGTGGAGGTGAAAACAGTACTTGTAGGCAAGGACACCGACCTTCTGGTGCTACTCCAGCATCATCTTGGATCAGATCACCACCCAGTTTACTTCGGTCTTCAGGAACTAAGAGACATTCCAGAGTGTGGGACATCCGATCTATCCAAGAAACTTTGGGCACACATGTTTGCAGCAGAATTCTTTTTTGCCCATGCGTTTTAGGGGGTGTGACACTACCAGCGCTATTTCTTCTTTGGGAAAATCGCTTCCCTTGAAAAAGCTGGCAATTTCGGAGTTTTTTCGAAAGCAGGCAGATGTCTTTCTTCGGAAAAGTGACACACAGGATTTGGTTGCAGCTGGTGAGACTGCCCTTGTATGTCTGTTTGGTGGGAGATCTGACGACAAGCTTGATAGACTCCGATATGTCAAATATTCCCAGAAGTTGGTCGTCAGCTCTTAAGCTTTGCAACCAAACAAACTACCTCCGACAGCATCAGCAGCGAAGTTCCATTCCATGCGATGCTGCTACCAAGAGTGGCTTTTTTCCATGTACATGGCAACGATCTCCGAATAAGTTGCTCCACTGGGCCAAGTACACGGTGAATTAGAGACACCCCCGTTGATGACTGTGAATGCACCTGGTGGAGTGCTTGGATTGACTTGTGTTTGGTTGATGTCCAAATGTAGTCTGCTAGAGCTGCTTTGTTTGCTCTTCTTGGAAGACCACATGCATTAAACAGCGAAAATGGAACATCAGTTAGTTCATATTTCAACGAATCTTCCAACAGATTTGAAATTTTTTTTTAGCTGCTTTTGTCAGTCTTTGGAACAAAAGATTCGGGTCAACTGTCACCCGCATCATTGTTGACTTTGATCACAGTTCCTGAAGCCACTGTCTTTGCTTGATTTTTCTTCGAGAAGGTGACATCTGCAAAGCTCTTGCCAGTCATGGAATTCAAAACCTCATCCCCAATTTCTTTTGCTTTGTCAGGATTTGCTGCTTGGTCTGCTGTTCTTCCACTTCCAATGCTCCTCAACACATCCGTTTCACCAAGTGGATTCCTTTGCTGCAAATAACGTTGGATAACGGTTGTGTCTCGATGATCTCGCTGCTGTCTCTATATGCTGCACATGTTGCTCGCTGGTCTTCAGGCAGACTTCTGTCACAGACTGCATGGCGACGCTGATCTTGGTGCACGCAGGCATGCACAACAACCAGACAGACAGCTCTCCTTCTCCTAGGCCAGTCCCTCGAGTTAGACCTCCACTGACTTTCAGACTTCGCTTCAGAACCTGCTCTATAATGAGGTCAGTTGACAGACCTGCCCCAAATCGGTCAGATCGTCTAATGACGTGGTGCCCACAAAGAAATTCCTGGTAAACAACAGGATATGTTTTTTTTTCTAGAGCTTTCATTTGTTGCACAAAAAAACAAACAAACCAGACGCCCCTTTCCCCATCATTCATCAAAAATTCTGTTAGTATGTTCTTTGCAGAGGATCCCACTCCCTCTCGTATAAAAAAATTGACAACAATGATATTAAAACAAAAGATCCAACACACACGATAAATTATAGAATTAAAACAAAAGCAAAACAGAAAATGTAGCAATTAATTTTAAAAAGAGAAAGTATAGTCATAAAACAAAAGGCAACAACCCATTAGTAGCTGTGCATTTTGGGCTACAACTTGTACTGGATATAAGATTAGATCATGAAAATGAAAACAGTTATATTTGACATATCATTTTCCATCTTGTCGATGAAAATGAAGAGCTACAAAAGAATATGATAACCAAGTTAACCATTTAAATATAAAAATAAGAAATTTGCCAAGGGAGTTAATCACGCTTTTTTTCGGTTCATTCAACTGAAATTTCCTTGTTTACGTGTTCAGGTATTGTTTGTCGAGCTAAAAACTACTTTTACTCTGTTATGCTCCAATAGCCATTACACAACTACAGATAAAAGCAGAAAATGCTCACGTCAGAATCGATGTCAAAATGACGCATTTTGTGCATTGAAGACTGCACTCCTCCGACCGGTTTCTCCGACGCCGCCATCTTCCCAAGTTTGCGTGTTTTTTTTTCGCATTCAGGGAAGTGACTCGTGGATTGAAACCTTACTCTTTCTTGATTCGTTTTTAGGGCCCTAGGGCATCGCTCAAGGGGTAAACTTATTTTTCTAGTGTTGTACGTGGTGTCGTGCGTCAGTTTATTTACAACCACAATTTTAAAGCTTGCACTTCAATCTGGAATATTCTACTGCTCAGACTAAAGGGTAACGGTTAGCGGTTGTTTGGAATAGAATTACAGGCGTGTCCATGTTTGTTGTGTTTGAATGAAGGCCTTTTATTGTTAATAAAGAAAGGGTAGGGATGAATTGAAGGAAATGGAAGTTGATATTGCAGATGCATCTATTGAAGCTATTCACAGAACGGTGAAGAAAAGAAAACATATATTACTATTATGAAACCTTTTCTGGGTAGAAACAACAGATTATTTCCTGAGGGAATTGTTGATTGGCTTATCGTGTGTACACAGAAATATTAACGTTTACCCCCCCCCCCCTCTCTCTCTCTCTCTCTGTCTGTCTGTCTTGTACGTGTCTGTAACTGTCTATCTGTTTCTCTCTTTCTATTTCTCTCCCTCTCTTTCTCTCTGATCTGCTGATTACGTGCTAGTCTGCCTATGTCTCTGCCTGCCTGCCTGTATGTCTGTCTGGTTGGCTCTCTTCCCCCTCTTCTCTCTCTCTCTCTGTCTCTCTCTCTCTCTGTCTCTCTCTCTGTCTCTCTGTCTCTCTCTCTCTGTCTCTGTCCTCTGTCTCTCTCTCTCTCTCTCTCTCTCTCTCACTCTCTCTCTCCTTCTCTCAAAGCACACCATCTTCTATATGGAGTTTTAAGAACTTTCCCCTCTGCACTCACTGTAAGCAACACCACACACAAGACCGTGCTGTCTGCATGTACACTTGGCCGTTTTTGCCTCAGAAAATAAAAAAAACACTTTTTCTTGGTAAATGTTCTTCATTGTGGATAAGTTTTTGAAATCACTGGTGGAGCTGAGCTGAAAATAGAAAACATGTCTAAAAAATAGATCAGGTCCCCGCAGATTTTGGTAAACTTTATTTCATGAGATAAGGGACCCTTTCCACAACGTGAAAAAACACAAACCATTTTTAAAGCTTGCACTTCACGCTGGGGCCATATTTTTCAGAGTTGAGCTCGACGACTACTTACTAAGAAAGGACATTAACTTTTTTCCAGCAACATCGATTTGATCTACCATGCCAGCACAAAACGAGGCTCAAATCATTTTGAATAGAATGCATTTAAAGTACATACCATTGGTCTGAAAAAACAGGCTGGATTTCGCAAAGGCAGAAGTAGCATCAGATCAGACCCTCTGCCCAAAACACCTTTAAAACCACAGGGAGTTTTACCACGTCCACAAAGATTTTAAGAAATAATTTGAGAGAGTCTACCATGAGTCCTTGGAGAGCAATTTCACAGCGGGCATCAGACTCATCATCACCCTCAAGCAACTGCACTCTTGTGATGGACCGTTTTATTGTCTGGTCACAAAATCTTACAACCGCGCTGGGCGGAACATGTTCACCAGAAACCGGTTGGTTAGTTTATCTGACTGCTGCTGCTCACCTGCGCTCTATATAACCAGGTGAGCTGAAACGATGCGGCGGTCTCTACAGCAGTTCCGGCAGTGCAACTTCCCAGTGGCCAAAGACGGACTCCAGACGAGTTGCTGTGTCAGTCAGGTATTTCATTATTAGCAATTTTTAAATCGCAGTCCTAAATCGTTCTCCCCTCCTATAGGTGACTGTAACTAGCGCCTAGAAAAGTTTTTTTTTTTTAGAAAATGAAGGTATTTTGTTTTTTTTTTTTTTTGTGTATCTTGTGACTTGATAGGGTGATAGGAGGAAATTGTTTTTAGAAAGTATGAATAGAAAGAAGAGAAAAATATGTTGTTGATGAGTGATCGGAAAAAGAGTGTGGCTTAGCTAGTTAATGGCGTTATGATGCAAAACATTTTTTTTGTTTATTTCGCTAATGTATGATAATGATACAAATGATAGTCAGCTTTGGAGGTGAGCGATGGAAACTATCATGCATTAATGGTTGGAAGTCTGTTGATAAGTATTAAACTATCCTTTAATATGAATAATGAATATCTATGTGCTAATAAACAAGAGTGTGTGGAAATCTTTCCTTGATATGTCTTTAAGGGCTGTACTGTTACTAATGAATAATTTTATGAACGGAGATCATTCTCTGAGATATAGTGATTATGTCACTATATAGTCATGTTACAGTAGGCTAGATAATCAAGGTAGTTATCAGTTCCCCCAGGTAAAGTCATTGTCCTGGTGTAGTGGCTGCTACTGCTAGAAGGTGTGGGCGTAGCCGAGGTCCACCCCTGTCTCCACCCTGCTGGGGGTGTGGAGAGGTCGTCGTGGGAGTCAATAGTGACCCGAACTGCCACTGCACCCGGGTCTGGTTCATATAGATCTGTCTTCGAGAGAGATTGTGATGGTTCTCTCATGCAGCTAGTGAAGTGTTTTCATTTTTATAATATACAATATCCCCATTTTTTCTTCTTTTCTTTTTTTTTTTAAATTTCGAATCTTTGCCAAGTCATAATCATGATGGAGAATTTTTTTTTTTTTTTTTTTTTTTTTTTTTTTTTTGCTGTCCCAACCAGTGCACCCACGCCGCTCATTCCGACACCCCCTCCACAGCCACAGCCCGGTCGGGCCCCGCCACAGCCCCGGCACCGGCAATCCACAGGGAGCAGTCAATGTCAAGTCGTCAAGAGGCAACCCACCGGAGGAGACACTGCACTGCTGCCGAGTCACTTCAGTGGTGTTCAGTGGCGCCTGTTCTGATCTAACATACGCAGGACACCACCTACTAAGCCCCCTACTGACGACAATAATTGCTTAGTCGCGCGGAGCCGGCGTGAGTGAGCTCTCCCTCCGGAGGGCGCCACCACGCCCGTCCAACGACAGCCCCCATGGACTCGCCGATACCGGTGACCCCGACGGAACCAAACCAAGGCCACAGACGTGGAGAGGACATCGAAATTGAGGTCACCCATGAGAGCAGGGCATGAAGGGCCACAGAATTTGAGACTTTTTTTTTATGCTGATCGATGAGAATGAGGGTGATTAAGATGATGCTACGGATTTCCATTTCGGTCTGAGACTACATGACAGGGCTGTACTCTACGCTTCCTTTCATAATATATCCCGGCGTCAACCAGGCCCGAGAGATACAGACACCTGCAGTGTTGGTCAGGAAATTTGAGCAACACTCTCAGAAACGCATCCATTAGTGGATGAAACTCGACATATTTTATGATCTCCCTTGCATCCTTAAATTGATCATCAAGCATAGACTCAAAGCTTATCTCCTACATTTTATACTGTTTGCATAATGTTTTTAGTTTTTCAGCAACTTTTTACCTCTTCACACTTTCGTTTTATTTTATTCTACTACTTTTCACTGGCTGCTTTGGGGGTGCTGTTGGATTCTTTCTTTGAACCCTTGGTGGTGAGAACACCACAGAATTACGGACTGTGGTGTGTCTCTATTTCACGCCAAGAGCACAGACAAAATTAGCTGTGTTTCCCTGATGAGTTTTGATCCAGCAGACGAAAGGCCTAGGAGTAGGCGATACATATAGATCTGTCTTCGAGAGGGATTGTGATGGTTTCTCTCATGAAGCTAGTGAAGGGTTTTCATTTTATAATATTCATTTTCCCATTTTCCTTCTTCTTTTTTTTTTTAAAATTTCCAATCTTTGTCAAGTCATTATTATAATGATGGAAGAATTGTTAACCTACACTTGTTTTTTCACCACTACTTAATTGTTCAGCATTATATTGTTTGGTCAATCAGTGGGCGATTGCATCTCTTAGGAGATCCAAGTAAAGGTTGATCTACACAATTCTTAGCTGCTGACAATGCTTGGGTTATTGAACAGCAGATCTGACCACTCAGATTGTTCCATATATTTATTATCTCCCTTGCATCCTTAAATGGATCCTCAAACATAGGCTCAAAGTTTATCTCCTACATATTATTCTGTTTGCATAATGTTTATAGTTTTTTCAGCAACTTTTTACCTCTCCACACTTTCGTTTTATTTTATTCTACTACTTTTCGCTGGCTGCTTTGGGGGTGCTGTTGGATTCTTCTTTGAACCCTTGGTGGTGAGAACACCACAGAATTACGGACTGTGGTATGTCTCTGACTGCCAAGAGCACAGACATAATCACCGTGTCTCCCTGATGAGTAGTTCCGATCCAGCAGACGAAAGGCCTAGGAGTAGGCGATACATATAGATCTGTCCTTCGAGAGGGATTGTGAGTTCTCTCATGAAGCTAGTGAAGGGTTTTTCATATTTATGATATAGCATTTTCCCATTTTTCCTTCTTCTTTTTTCTTTTTTAAATTTCCAATTTCAATCTTTGCCAAGTCATTATTATAATGATGGAAGAATTGTTAACCTACACTTGTTTTTCACCACTACGTAATTGTTCAGCATTATATATATATATATATATATATATATATATATATATAGTGCTGAACAATTACGTAGTGGGGTAAAACAAGTGCACACACATATATATATATATATATATATTATATATATATATATATATATATAAAGTTTTAAAGCGAAAATTTTATTGGAGAATACACTATTTTAAAATGAAACTGTTTACTTCTGTTTTTTTTAATTTTTATTTTACTCCAAGTATATATATATATATATTGGTGAGTTTTGTGTATTTGTGTTTTTGATGGCTCGGGCAGCATAAACAAGAAAACGTCGACTTGTTTGCCTGACTGTCCATGTTTCGAATGTGTGGGTGTGTGGGAATTAGAAATCGTACACGCATCCGAATTTCGTGAGTCAAACACACAGACACACGCACCAACGCATCCGTAACAACTCTAAAGCCACTGGTGTGTTTACTCATATAGGATGCTGATTGGAGGGTGGTTCCATACATCAGATGGAGATAGCCCTCTATCTTTTTCATGACTGATACGCATTGAACGTATGTCAGTAGCAGCATCAGATCTCACAACTTCTATCGCGTCGCCATGGAATAGCTCCAACCAGACAGTGAACAAGAACTCGCCAAGCTTGTTAAAACGGCTGAATGAAATATCAACGAATCTAGCGTGACATCAGCCCTGATCAGAACCCACGGTGACAGCTATCCACAATACCAACCATCACTCCTGAGTTTACTGTGCAGGGGACAGAAGACAGGGACTTGGTCATACCATTCACCTTCTGTGGATCATCATTCACAGCGGAGGATCCCCATAAACATTCCTCTTTACTTCAGCAAGACAACATTAGCATCGCCCAGAACGAACCTGTAAGAACGAGGACCACACCTTCATGAACAACGATCAGGATCCATGCGTTGCCTTTTTTTCTTTATTCTGTCTTCATGCTTGCATGTGAGAGACATTGACCTTCACAGCGGATCAGGAGAAAAGAGGCTATGGAAATTAATGTACCTGTTTGCCAGGTACACTGGTCAGATCACCAACGATGAAGAGTGTAAAATCCTCATGCAGCATGTCGAACCAAAGAATGTCTGCTGACCTAATTAAGAAAAAAAACACTTCCGCTGGCATGGCCACGTAACAAAGCCAAATGTCTCGCTAAAACATGTTCTAGGGGTCTGTTGAGTAAGGGACACAAGAGGATTCGGGCGACAGACCTGTGGACTGACAACACCACAGAACAGACAGGGACGTTGCTTTGGGAAACCAGTCCTTGGTAACAACCAGCAGAGCTGGAAAAATCTGGTGACTATTCTTCAGTGCAGCATCCTAACGGCCCTGAGTTTAGAGTTCAGGAAGAGAGGGGAGATGGCGAGAATTTTGCTGTCAGAATTTGTTTTAGATTTTATCACTGAATGTGCATGTCGCTTATTTTGTTATGTTCCTCCCTTTTCCCACTACCTCATACCATTTGTAAGAGATGAGGTAAACCGAAGAGTACGGATGCACAACCATCTATTGCACACGAGCAGTTGAATCACATGTCCTCTGAGCAGTTTGTACTATGTCAGTATGAGTTTGTAACCATTTGAAAGAGGTTAGCTTCATGCAATTTTCTTCTATTTTCCGCCCAGGTGTTGAAGTATACATGAAAGGGTTAATAGCGGAGATTTTCAACGGCAGTATAAATATAGCCAGGGCACCATTCACTTCTCCTGGGATTGGAACATCAGTCTGTGCTAACATTCCGCACAGTCCAACGGGAAACCAGCACAGGAAATCCGTTATTGCAATACTAATCAACCGCCGTGCTATGGTCATATCACGGGACACTTTTTGTTGTGTCCGTTTGTAAGGTATTACTCTAGTATTGACCAATAGACAATGGCTTGGGTCCTGAAGAAATGAGTAGAAATAAGGTGAAATTAACGACAATTAATACACTGAAAGAATACAGTCTTCCTTTGAAGTCCTGTCTGGTCACTGGCAGTGGAATGCAGATACCTGACCGGCTGTAACCCCCCAGTCGGTGGTCATTGGCAGTAAAGGTATAAAGGCTAAAAACCAACCAACCAACCAAGTTAACAGACAAGTCAGTGCTGCTGATGTTCTGGCGCTCAAATCTCAGAGTGCTGAATGGAAACCGAAGGACAATAAAACGGTCCACAGTGATGAGGGCAGATGACCAGAGCTGACTACCTCACTGGACTGCAGCAGTACAGACACCCAGCCACCTTACAGGTGACACTGCTTTTCCACGTGTCATCATAATGGAGATACCTGCCACGGTACCGTTCATCAGCCACTCCAATCATAGCCATTAGACCCCCATCAGAAAGTCGGGCCATGGTCAGGTTGATGGACAAACACACTAAACCCACTGGAAAGAGGTCTGGATCTGGCAACCAAACGTCACAGAAACAAAAGACATTGCCAGTGAGAGACAGACAGGTGAGAGCCACAGAAACGCACGGTAGGCCCCCATGATTGTAGTAACTCTTCACAGGAAGTATATTTCATCCTTAGGGGCGTGGCAAGAGGACTCATCAAAATAATGCGGGACTATTTCAACCGCAACCACATAATTTATATTGTCTGGGGTGTATACCAGATAATGAAGAAGATGTTTCAAACAAATCATTCGGAACTTCTCTACTCCGACCGGGCTGCCAACTATATAGAGTTCGCTGAGCGCTGGTGTGTACTGAAACCCAGCAGGACTGATTGTATGTATGTAGGTGGAAGTCAAGTTCAGTTTCTGGACTCCAGGAACAGAGAGAAGACTGTGGGTGTCCCAGCAGGTCAGCTTGGTGAGGACACGGTCTATCTGGGTCAGGCACTGTGCATGGGTGACAGAGGAGAGATCAGTGTGCAGGTGGGTGAGAGGATTGTTTTTGGACAGAAATATAGTTGCAAGTTTTTTAAACCAAGGAAAGAAATCATATTGACAAGCCATAGTTTATTCTGCGAGAGATCAGTGCCCTCAGATTAAACAAACGTGTCAAAGGCAAGAGATCAATGGAACACTGGCAAGAATAAGATAAATAAGATAGACGTTGTCTTTCACGTCAGACAGCGTCATAACCTGAACCTGTGGCGTCCCAATCAAACGGATTGCAGAGGACCTTTGCTGCGAGAAAGGCTGAGGGCCACGAAAGGAGTGACCTTGACACTGACAGCCATCAGGACAGGTCACGTCACACAATAACTCATCATCACGCAGTGGACAGTACGACCAACCGTCACACAGTTGATCGCTATGAACACAGATCTTGAAGCTCTGCACCTGAACAACCCGGGGGCATGTTATTTCTTCACATCGCTCTTCGTCCTGGAGATCGATACAGTCGTGCATCCCATTGCATCGTGTGTAGACAGGCAGGCAGTCCTCATAGTCTCCAGACAACGGTAGTGGCTGTCAGGGCAGAGTCGTTGGGATTCATGGGGGTGAAACAAACTGACTGCTGCCATCAAAATTGACTAGCGCTGCAGTTGATATTGAATCTGTCATAACGAATGGAGTTTTGTAAATCCCCTCACAGTTTTCTTTCGTCTGACCGATCATAACAATGTGGCATTAGATCACACACCTTGTCATAGGTCACACATTGGTGGTCAGAACACGTGTATTTTTGTTAGTACATGGAGGATGGTCAGCAGAATGACTCGTCACTGTTATCCTGACAGTCAGAGAGGAATCACAGACCAGGCTGAATGCTATGGTGCTGAACTGATCGTCACATGCAAATGTGGGGTGAAGACCAAGAGAAAGCCAGTCAGTGTGTGACTGTGAAGTTTGAATATTGCAAGAACTGTGCACTGAAGGAAGAGTGGATCCATACAGGAAAAATGCATAGGTCACATGACTATCATTGCACATTGCCATGGAGTTTTGCCTCTTGGGCAGCATGAACTGTGCCGAGTTCAAGGTGATTGACGGTAGCTGTTTATGATGAAAAGTGTTTCCTGTCATGTTCGTTTTTATTTCACACATTACTTTGTCTACGAAATTAGAACACAATTTAGTTTTGACAGAGGACACATATCCAGAATTAAGCACCGTGTATCGTCTGTATCAATTTGTGTACCCGTTAAAGTAGTAGAATGATGAAAGACAACTGTTTTCTTATTAATAAGACTGTTTATGTACATGGCATTCCAAACAGTATTTCTATAGTACAAGCCACTTACTGTTTCTGTCAGCACACTGGGGTGAGGTTGGCTCGTACTGAGAAGCTTGCTGCACCAGTCAGGTACAACACTGGGGAATGCCTAGCCTGCCTCCAAGTGACCTGCAATAGTCGTCAGCTTTTTTTGTTGACATCCTCTTGATCACTTTTTCATATGCATGCAGACCGTTGACCCAGTTTGTAACAACGGTTGCAGAATGCCACCAGACCCTTACACTCAGAACTGCTGTAGGGACAGTGTTCTGCTTCGTCCTGCCCCACCTTCACATTCTGTCATTAGTTACACTCCACATGATGCTGAAAGCTGGGGTAATAGTCTACAGAACAATTCTCATAAACTGGTGGGTAACATTTGAGGCACTCTCTCCCCTCAGGAAAAGAAACAAAACGTTCATGTGACGTACTATTGGAGGAAAAAATCTTTGTACCTGAACCATTAGCTTTGTGGCCTTGATTACCTTAGGCAACAGTTTTCCTTATAAAGGTCCCACACCTGTTGCCTGCACACAACTGGTGGGTTGCTGCCATTGATGAGGTTAAAAGCCAAGACTTCACGCTGGGGCAAGGCTCTTTGCTTATAAACTGATCATGACTGAATGCTTGTGTGGAACCGTGACATACGTCGTCAAGTAATAAGAGTATCCTTCACCCCATCTGCTTTTCACTGTGAGATACCCAGAGGAGGAGGACGTCATGATCTGAGCCAGATATTCTGAACCACCATCTTCATCAGCATCTGTTACAGAAGCATGTGAGTGGCGTTAGGAGTTTCATGACAACAGACGAACACACCAGCTTGGATCTATTTCAAGAAGGTTTTTTCTGTTGTCCACCAGTCTCCTTAAAGCAAACTTTTTTTTCTTTTTTTTTTTCCTATATTTGTTTTTTTCTCCATCTTTTTCCTTTTTGTAATACTCGTCTTTTTTTCCGTCTCCATTGACCTCTCACACATCGCACCGATCTGTCGGATTTCCATTGCCGATGGACAGTCTAATAACGAACTTTAGTAATACACGTTTTGATACAAAGGCGTCTCTAGGTTTTTTTTCATGCACTGGTTGGTCGATGTGATGACACTTTCACCCTCTGGAGAAAAACGATAACAACAACAGCAACATTCGAATCGTTAAACACACACACACACAACACACACACGGCGCACTACACACACACACACACATACACACACACACGCACACGCACACACACACTATGATAATGGATTTATAGATTTGTTACACATCTCTCACCAATTGGCTATTTCTCGATGAAGCCAGCCTTATAGCGAAAAGAAGGGCCACAAGGAAGACATGAAGGAAAAGACCAGAAGCGGAGGACAGTGTTAAACAATACGAAATACATAGTTTCCCTATGATTATGGAAGCACCAAAAGACGTGAGTAGAAGAAATATTATCTGGAAGTTGAACTGATTGTTAGTAAAAGTCTCGGTTTTTTTTC
>JADBJO010034128.1:0-5000 GCA_016801955.1 Conus betulinus
TGGTAGAGTACCGGACTTGTAATCTTGGTGATCCTGGTGTTACGGGTTTGAATCTCCACTGGGCCGTTTCGGTACAGGGGAATTTTTCCCTCGAAGTTACCATCAGTTCTGACTCCATTTCTCATCAGTCTTTCGAATGAGACTATAAACCGAGGTTCCGTGTGTGAACGCACGCATGCCATCTTCCACACACGTAGAATCCATCATCACCAACTTTCGGAAGAGAAGGCCAGTTTGGCCGTTGGTATGGATGACACGTTACACGTAGCATGCAGCCTGCATGAGAAATGGAAAGAATGAAAGAAGCAAGGACATTAAGTGAACGATGTTGACTGGATGACACGGGGAACTACAGAATGAAGTGCAGCTCTTTGGTCGGCATTTTCCAGGCATGCAGCCCCGTTGTGTAAACGAGAGTGGATTGTAAAGCGCTTAGAGCTTGGTCTCTAGTCGAAGATAGGCGTTATATAAGTGTTCATCATCAACATGATGATGATGATGATGATGATGATGATGATGATAATAATATAATAATAATAATAATATAATAATATAATAGTGATGATGATAATGATGATGCTGATGATAACAATGATAATGATAATAATAAATAATGATACACACACACACACACACACACACACACACACACACACACACACACACACACGGTAAAAAATGTAGTTGAATCCCATAGTATTGAAGAGATATGTAGAAAGGCCAGCTACTTGTATCGATTTTGGGGAAGTTACGTCCCCGTCACACAATTATACTATTCAAGTGTTTAATGGCAAATGTCAGGAAGCAAATCCAGACTATTGCAGCACTGTGATGTATCTAAATACTAGTTATAAGTACAGCTGTACTAACAAGTTTAGATTTCCAAAATATGAAGACGAGATGTAAGGAATGTATTTAACTGAGAGAGAGAGAGAGAGAGAGAGAGAGAGAGAGAGAGAGAGAGAGAGAGAGAGAGAGAGAGAGAGAGAGAGACAGACAGACAGACAGACAGACAAAGATTGAGAGACAGAGATATAAGGAGACAGAGAGAGAACAATTACACACATTAAAAGCAGTCAGTTTACCAACTTCTTTTTCATTCATAGCAGAAATGATCCCAAAAACAAGACAAGTAGCATATCCTCTTCCATTAGTTTTACCTCTCTCTCTCTCTCTCTCTCTCTCTCTCTCTCTCTCTCTCTCTCTCTCTCTCGAGAACCGAAACATATTATTCATAGAAGGTGTACAATTATCTCTTTCAGTCTGTTTCTATGTTTCTGTGCATGTACACTGTGTTATTCCTTTGCATGCAAGAAGTAGAATGTTTCTGGGCTTTTGCTGCTAGGCTGAGAAATAAAACAGTCAAAAGAAGATTAGTGTTTTGTGAACTATGTAAAAGATATAAAGACTGATCAGAAGTGCTTGATCCAGTCATAAATGACGGAAAAACGCCTCTAGATGTGATAATAAGTAAACGAAAATACATAGATAAACTGAAAAAATTACGAAATTGAGAAAGAAGCGAGGCAGAGAACACTAAACAATAAACAGTAAACAAGCAGGGTAACTTTCGCTCCCATAAGAAAAACTAACACAGAGTAACTTTTATTCAAGACTGGCACAGCCTTTTAAACTTGAATAAAGTCAGACAAATACAAAGATGAACAATCTAATAATAGGGGGGGGAAAACAAGCGCAGTCTTGAATAAAAGTTACTCTGTGTTAGGTTTTCTTATGGAGCAAAAGTTACCCTACTTTTTTTACTGTTTATTGTTTACTGTTCCCTGCCTCACTTTTTTCTCAATTTCGTTTGGATTAAATCGAGGTTATTTGTATTTGTTTCTGTCCGTCTTTGTGTTTGTCTTTTGATCTCCCTTGCACCCTGGGTGGATCCTCAAGCGTAGGCTCAAAGATTGTCCCCTACATTTTATACTGTTTGCATAATGTCTTTAGTTTTTCAGCAACTTTTTTTCCTCCCCACACTTTCGTTTACTACCCTTCTTCGCTGGCTGCTTTAGGGGTGCTGTTGGATTCTTTTTTGAACCCCTTGGTGGTGAGAACACCACGGTATTATGGACTGTGGTGTGTCTCTACTTGACGACAGGAGCACATACACACCTGTCGTGCCTCCCTGATGAGTTTCAATCCAGCGGATGAAAGGCCTCAGAGCAGGCAATACAAATAATCTGCCTTCAAAGGGCGTTACGATGGTTACCTCATGCAGCTAGTGAAAGTTTTAATGTCTATAATATATTTCCCCTTATTTTCATGTTTCCAGTTTCTTCTTCTTCAAACCCCCCCCCCCCCCCCCCCCTTTTTTTTTTTAAACCCCAAATCTTTGCCAAGTCATTATTATGAAGACAGTTGAGTTGCTCTTTTATGAAACCCACCCCCCCCCCCCCCACCCCCCCCATTGGGATTGCTCTTGTTACCCCCCCCCCCCCTCCCCGACACTATTTGATTGTTGTTGGTCTTTGTATTTGTCTGACTTTATTCCAGTCTAAAAGGCTGTGCTAGTCTTGAATAAAAGTTACTCTGTGTTACGTTTTCTTATGGGAGCAAAAGTCACTTGTTTACTGGAAAAATAACGTCAACAGATATGCGAATGAATCGGTCATTTAAAAAGGTAGGAAATTGATTTGCAATGTTGTGAAATCATGGAGGATGACATCATACTGGTAACACTCTTATCGTAATGTTTCTCTGGGGTGCTACCTATACATTTGGGTTGAAAGAAATGACACCATACTTTTGTGGCTGTGACAAGGTGTGACCAGAGTCCATTTCTGTTGGGCTGATTCTGATGAAAGTCGCGTTGACAGTGAGGAAATACCCTCTGGCCATAGGGAAAGTCCGGCTGACAGAGGGAAAGGCTGCCACCAGGAAAATTTCTCTGTGTAGGAGTTTTTACTGATTTCATGTGTGCAGCTGTTCGATTTGTGGTGGTGTCTTTCGCCAGTTGGCTCTGCAGTTCTAGCATACCAGTTGGTACACCCATGGCTTGACTTCCATGGAGGTTCTGTTGTGTGCATCGCATCCAGTGGCCATCACACAATGGCATCTTCAGAAAAAGTATTTATTATCACACGTGTACTGACACCTGTCACGAGGCTTCCATAGACCGGCTGGATGTTCATGTTAGTTGGTGGAGAGAGGACACAGCTATCGATGTACTCACATGTACGTCCAGTTATAGCACTATCGTTCAGGCTCAAAGCAGCATCATTTTCCAATCTTACCGATCATCCAACCAAACCGCATGACTCGAATGTGAAGCCACAGTGTGTTCCATTTCCTGGTCATGTTCACACAGGTTTTCATGTCTTGTGTCAGTCGAAGATGGAATGTGTTCAAAACGGTTACAATAGCTTCATCAGTTGTCCCCTTGCCTGTCTCTTGCTGCTGCGGGCTGTCTGCTAGTCACGTCGGCTTTGGCTGGGAGGTTTCTTCCTGTAACACCGAACCCTTGTGTTGCGGTTCAGGACAGGATCTGCCATGTTTGTTGACACATGGAAAGATGCTGGCTTGAGGCGCAAAACAACCACAGTGTTGTTTTCTCCTTCTCCTGCAACTTTCCAGCTTGTGACTTTATTGTCCATTAGCAGGACGTTCAGGGTCGTCTCCACAGCTGCTGGTAGTCCAGAAACTGTCATGTTTGCGAAAAAAAAATTGTCAAATTTATCGCATGTAAGTCAGTCTGCGCCCTGTTGCTTCTGCTCACGTCACGAGAGAGAGAGAGAGAGAGAGAGAGAGAGAGAGAGAGAGAGAGAGAGAGAGAGAGAACAATGAACAATCTTTATATCCTCAGGCCCCCAGCCCCTAGAAATAAGGTCAAGTTAACATGTAACTAAAAGACACATCATTACAACCATCAGCTTTCTAGCGTGAGGCTGTCAACAAAAGCTTGCATTATCTTCATGGAATTAATCAGAAATACACCAAGCTTCCTAAAATTGAAAACAGACCCATTTCTCACCAAGACTGCATATGGACTGACACCAAAGTTAAGATGTCATTATACAGAACACATTTACACAACACATGGTCCTCATCTTCTAAGACCTTACATATTTTGCACATAAAATGAGAGAGAGAGAGAGAGAGAGAGAGAGAGAGAGAGAGAGAGAGAGAGAGAGAGAGCAGAGCAAAAAGAATTAATAAATGATAACTGTAAAGATATCAAATCCCTGAACACAAATGACTGGGAAACTTCTTGGGGATGTACTAGGGGGGAGGAGAAGTTGACAAAAAGTCCTCAGTTGTCCAGTATTTTTAAATTTTTTTGTTGTTTTTGTTTGTTTTTCTTGTTCTCAGAAGAAAAAAAAAAGATCTTGCACACAGACAATTTTTATGAACATTACGTTCGGTTGTTTGTGTACTATGTTGAGATTAAGTTTTGTTGAAAAAATTGCAATTTGATGGAAAAGACCATTTGTATGAGTTGGTACAAACCACTAACAAAAGCGTCAGATAGTTTTACTTCGCTACTTAATCTACTCAGATGTATTGAATTGTCACGAGCCGAGCACTTGGATAACGAGCTAAGATCATAGAAGAAAAGACGCAATACAAACACTTGTTTGTAGTTACATATGATTCAGGGATGGCTTCACTTGGCGGAACGTTGCCGTTGCCGCTCCAATCCAGAGGTCTCTACCGGTGAAGTATTTCATAACTTCCCTGAAGGCCTTCACCTCCTGCGCAGTCTCCAGACTGACCAGAGAAGTCCCAAGTTTTTCACACTTATTCTTGGCATCTGACCGGGAGATTCTACCATTCTTTACCATGTTGAAGATGTAGCAACTCCCTCCAGCATCAACCTGCCAAGGAAAAGGACAGACGGGGATAAACAGGTTAAAACATGCACGAGCGTATAGAGGGTGTGGATACTTAGGTATATGTGTTTGTTTGTTTGTACGTATGTTTACAGGCATGCATACATGTTCAGTTCACTACGGTTCAATGGTTTATTTATATCTTTTCATCATCAGATGTGTATA
>JADBJO010034128.1:7500-13845 GCA_016801955.1 Conus betulinus
GCAATGCTAGCTGCCAAATTCTGTAACCATCCTTGCTTATGGTGGTGGTCTAGAACTCATTTAACTCATCGGAATGACTGTCACGGCAGAACCATTTTACGTTACCTTGCCAGGTCCACATTTGTCGGAGGTGTAGGGACAAGGGGCTTCATCTTCATGTTCTGCACACTGAGACGTAAGATCACAGGGGAAGTGTTTTAAACAGGTCAGGCCACACTGACACTGAGCAGTTCCAGGTGCCCAGTCCTGGCAGTCGTTGCGGTTTCAAGTCTTCTGCGTGGACAGAGAAATAAAGCGTAAACGGTCTGCACTCTGAACCACGAAAACCAGTGAAATAGAACAAAGACATGTGGCGCTCTTCACTAGCTGCTGCTTTGCCAACGTCTTCAGGGAACTGGAACAAAGGGGATAATGTATGTGGATCTTCTTGAGAAATTTTTGCTTTGAACCACAGCGACCGAGTAATATCATCATTGACATATGGTGTTTTCTTTCCTGCCGGATGTTGGCGCTCAGGAAGATGATGTGACCAGGTGGTCTGGTCAGTGTGACACAGCTTTGAATTATTGTTGGACATTCTTTGGATCCATCCGGTCCTGGGGTCTGTATGTACCCTGCACAATGGCTACATTCTTATCATTTAAAAACTGGTCATGTAATGGGTTGCCAAACGTTGGTTAAATACAACATTTCATCCTCAAAGCATAAACATTAGAGGAAACACGATAATGCTAACCAGTATATTTTATTTTCAGTGATAGTAAGTGATACATTTCAAACACGTTGTCATTATAAAAGACATAACTTCGATTGGTGCGATAATCTAATGCCAAACTGGTCAAATACGATAGCTGAACAAGACATTGTGAATATAGGTACTTTTCAAACATTGAATAGGTTCCAAATGTTGTTCTTGGTGCTTTTGAATTGCGTGCAACTGTTTCTTGTGTTGAGTGACCTGTACCTATTCCTTTAAATTCCGTTGCTGCACAAATAAAAATCTGCGATACCTTGGAAAGTGAAGTAAAGAGACGACGACGACACTTTGGGAAACTGATGTTTAAACATGCTCAGATATTAAAAGTACGGTGAGAGAGAGAGGGAGAAAAGGTGTGTGTGTGTGGTGTGTGTCTTTTCTCAGAGAAACCCTGAAAGTTGACAGACGGGCAAAAACGGAGTGTGCTAGTTTAGTAGTCTACCCTTCCCCCCACCTTGATCTCATTAATTGGCGTTCCATTTAGATAAAAGCCATTATTTTTGTAGTACACCAATCAATGAGCTCCAGACAAAGGTGGACGGGTGGAGCGTAGCTAAACTAAAGCAGTCGAAATAAACAAGTAAGGTAACTTTTGCTCCCATAAGAAAACCTAACTGAGTAAATTTTATTCAAGACTGGCACAGCCTTTTTAACTTGAATAAAGTCAGAGAAATACAAGGGCGAACAATCTAATAGTGGGGGGAAGAACCAGCGTAGGCCAACAACTCAACTGTCTCCATAGTAATGACTTGGCAAAAATATGGACTTAAGGAGTGGCGGGGGTTGAAAATAAAGAAACTGTGAAAATGAAATTAAGAAAAAAATATTACAGATAAGAAAACTCTTCACTATTTGCATGAGGGAACCATTGCAATGCCCTCTTATAAACAGACATATTTGAATTGCCTACTCGAGGCCTTTAGTATTGCCTGCTCCGAGACCTTTACTCGAGGCCTTTGTATTGCCTGTTCCGAGGCCTTTTCTCCGCTGGATCGGAACTCATCAGGGAGACACGGCTGGTTGTGTCTGTGCTCCTGGCGTCAAATAGAGGCACATCGCAGTCCATAATACCATGGTGTTTCTCACCACCAAGGGTTAAAAAAAAAGAATCCAATAGCACCCCTAAAGCAGCCAGCAAAGGGTAGTAAATGAAACCAAACGAAAGTGTGGAGAGAACAAAATTGCTGAAAAACTAAAGATATTATGCAAACAATATAAAATGTAGGGGACAATCTTTGAGTCTATGCTTGAGGATCTACCCAGGGATGCAAGGGAGATCAAAAGACAAACACAAAGATGGAGAGAAGCAAATACATATAACCTCGATTTAATCGAACGAAATTGAAAATGAAATGAGGCAGGGAACAGTAAACAATAAACAAGTAAGGTATCTTTTGCTCCCATAAGAAAACCTAACACAGAGTAACTTTTATTCAAGACTGACACATCCTTTTAAAATCGAATAAAGTCAGACAAATACAAAGGCCAACAATCTAATAGTGGGGGAGAACAAGCGCAGACCAACAACTCAACTGTCTTCATAGTAATGACTTGGCAAAGATTTGGACTTGGGGGGGGGGGGGGGGGGGGGGGGGGGGGGGGTTGTTAAAGATAAAGAAACTGTGAAAATGAAATTAAGAAAACATACTATAGATATGAAAACTCTTCACTAGCTGCATGTGGCAACAGTCGCCTAATTTTGCAACTGGATAAAACTGATTGTTGAGGGTTTGTTAATGTGTGTGTGTGTGTGTGTGTGTGTGTGTGTGTGTGGTTACCTTCTTAGTTTTAAATATTCAGTGTTTAAAACATGTCACTCACCAGCAGATGGAGACAGATCAATGCGTCGCAGTTCCAAATGTTGCCTCTCAGTCCGGTTAACAGCAGAAAAAGGACAGCGACAGGGACGCGGTTTTATTACAAATATATAAACCATTGGAACACTTGTGATTGGTCTGGAAAACGTTGTTTACATATTGTGACATTGACAGTGTCAGTCATGCTATGTTGGATAGGGAACGACGCAGACTGTTTGCAGTTTGTTGAAATGTCATTCTTTTTAATGACATTGAAGTAGTCGGTATATTTCAGTTCAAACTCTTGTGTGCACTCGTCGATTTGAAACCGTACAACATGATAACGTTGTACATGGAGTACAAACTGACACTTCCATTTGAACACATTGACAGGACTCTGAATATAGAGATGACCCTTGGGCCCTCTATAGTAAATTCTTTCACCACTGGCATTTCCAAGCATGCAGGTAAACCAGAAATACTCATGATTGTGTTCTCTGTGTTAAATCTGTGTGCAGCGTTTCTCTTGTGTCAGTATACTGACACTGGTCCTCTGAGTTGTGACAGGACTCAAACTGTGCTGGGTTGGTTCAGTCTCTGTTACATGATGTAACCTTTCTATGTCTTCAGTGTCTTTTGGAATAACATGCACAAGTGTACTTGGTATTTTTGCCTTTAAGCTGTTTGTCAGAGACGAACTGCCTCTTACTGTCAATACGTACATGTTGCAAAGCGCACACATCACTATAATGGTATCCATGAATTTTTGTGTCCTATTTACTGCTGAAAATGAACCATTGTGTGCTAAATATTATTTGTACTTCTGGTTTCAGGTCTCAGTGGATTTGTACATTGTATAAAAACATACACTAAACATTTGATATAAACGATAATATGTCAGGACTGTTTCAGACGCAGACAGGATATTGCCAAAGTTACCCAAAGTGTCCTTACTTGCTTTCAATATGTACGGGAAATATATGGATTCATACACCCAAACAAACATATGAGGAATCATGTTACACAAAAATGACACTGGCTTTTTTTCAGATGGAGAGAGAAACAGTTTGATCATCTTTTGAAATATATCTGAAGAGTATCTGAAGAATATCGGGGCAATACTGAGTACGGGAAGCCTGTTGCTGTTTTGGGCAGAACGTGAACTCTCATCAGCAACACCAATGCACTATCTACAGATGAACTGGAACCACGCAGATTTAAAATACATTGGAGTGAGTTCGCCAGTAACAATTGACAGTAAATTTTAACCGAAGTTACTTTTTAAAATGCACGGGCAGAACATATATAACTCCTCGAAAGAGTGTAACCAACTTGAAAATCATGAATGTTGTGATTTTTTTTTCTTGGATCTTGTGACAAAATACAACAGATGGAATAATTGAAAGAACAGAAAAGACTGCATCTGGATTTGCATGGAACACACAAAGATGGTGTTTGGTTCAATAGACGGATTTGAGTTACGCAGGCGTACTAGGGATACCTCAAATCAGGGAAAAAAGCCCTGCACGGAAACTTTGTTGTATACATTTTTAAACACAAACAGTTTGAAGTGAAAAAAGATGTACTGTATAATCCAGTGTACTAGTATATAAATAATATAGATACAGTGGTAGAGGCACTAACGGCAAAACATACAATCAGAATCGAAGAATGAGATGCTTGCTTAATCAATCTTCTGTAACAATACTGTCAAAGTACGACACAGAATCAGTCATGATTAACAAAAGTCCTAGAACAGAGCCTATGCTATTAAAGATTATTATGATGAGGGAGAATGTATACCATTTCAAAGGTGTATAAGCGTAAGACCAAATGGAAATATATAGGTAAAAACAGACTGAATTTTGAGAGTAAGACAACTTGGTCTCAGAGTTCACTGTTTCTTAAACTAAGCAATTTTCAAGGTAACAAAGCTTTTCATAAGAACTTGTGATCGACTTAGATCCTTAATCCTATTATGAATGGTCAAAATAATTGAACACAGGCCTGGGGTTAAATAGATAATTTATGAGAATGGGGTAATTAATATAACAAATGGTTTTCACGTTCAAGTAGTTCACAGAAGTTTTGTTATGCTGCTCATCCTTGAAAACATGGGTGTAATGCACATTTGTAAACAATATAAAACAGTATGGGTGTAATGCACATTTGTAAACAAATATAAAACAGTATGGGTGTAATGCACATTTGTAAACAAATATAAAACAGTATGGGTGTAATGCACATTTGTAAACAAATATAAAACAGTATGGGTGTATGCACATTTGTAAACAAATATAAAACATTATATGGTGCAATGCATATTTGTAAACAAATATAAAACAGTATGGGTGTAATGCCCACATTTGTAAATAAATATAAAACAGTATTTATCACGAGCTTTTTAACTGTGTACATCTGAAATTATGTTGGCAATTAGTTTACTGATACAATTAATGATGGTAATAATTACAGTACAATAATTTCCTCTCAAGCCATCATTCGCTATCTTTTAAAATGAAAAGGGGATTGGTTCTAGTAGAGTTCTTTATATTCAAATTCAAAATCAGCCAGACATTGTTATGCTATAACAAACGTCCAAATACTCTGAACGACCAGCACAGTATCAAAAATAGAGTTCAAATGACGAATATGTCGTAGTAATAGTCCCTGTGCAAATCTTCTGTGGAACCACAGACAATCCCCGGTTAACTGTGTTTTTTCTTGTTCCTATAATGAAGTCCCGGGCCAGTGGTTCTCACTGGCGGTTGGTCATGTAATCCAGTACTAGTGCCACATGTGGGGAACAAATCCCAACAGGGAAAATCCGGAGAATAATGGGGTTGCACCATGGATTCTACTCACCCCAGTCACATAGCATAGAAAAGGAAAATATAGATAACTGATCAGATAGGCTGCAGTTAACAATGCCATTGCAATCCAGGTATCTGCGAAAGGAACGTTCATTTACCCTTTTGGAATATTGTAAGAATAAGTTTGTACTAAATTCATACCGATCAGGGTGTGACTCCGTTTGGTCTCTGAGAAGAGTTCGCACACGCCCTGATTGGCGACTCTGCTGTGACCCAGTTGTGGCTGAGCTACTTGAGGACCCAGTGCTAATACTGAATGGATGTCAGCTTTTTGTCTATCAGGCAGATCGAGTTTGTGTTTATAGAGTATAGAGAATGGCCTGGAAGTACCTTTAAGGTCAAATAAATTCCGCATTGTTTTGCATGTTTTGATCCATAGGTTTTTGTTTTATTTATCATATCGTCAAACTGTTTATTCTAAGAACATTATTGATGTATAATATCGTTAATCAATCGCTCCTGACCTCACTTTCCCTCTGACCTTCTAGAAAAGATACTATGATCTGTAATTAATGAACAGAGACTCAGACTGGGACTGTTTTTTTTTTTTCTTTCTGTTTTCGGGTGTGTTGTGTGTGTGTGTGGTGTGTGTGGTGTGTGTGTGTGTGGTGTTGTGTGTGTGTGTTCGTTCTTCTTTCTTTCTTTTCTCTTTAGTTTTTCAATCATGCATTTCTGTCCTGACCTCTGGCATGCATCAATCCCCAGAGGTGTCGACATCATTCCTCTCCCATCTGCGTGAGGAGTTCTGCCCACAACACCCTTCCCTGTAGCCCCAGCTGACCTACAGTGGCTATTGGAATAACCTTGGACTTACTTTCAGCTTCGTATTATGAATGAGTTGGGGACTGGGGAACAGCAAAGTGTGTGGTAAGTGGTTAGGACAATGACTGTGATTTCTTGATCCTACAACTTTACAAAT
>JADBJO010034129.1:0-13844 GCA_016801955.1 Conus betulinus
ACCCTGTGACCAATACACCCAGTGACACTGGCGATCAACCAAAAATAGCCCAAAAATCCTAAAGGCTGACCAAGGAGAATTCCCATCTTCGGAGAAAACCAAACCCTAGACTCTCTCCTTGTGACAGTTTAAAACTCTACTTCAGCTGATGATCGAACTTCTGCTCTCATTACTCTGGTGACTCTGCCCTAAAAGATCATCTTGATCCAAAAAGGCTGGGTTTGCGCTCGCACAACATGTTTAAATGTTTGTTGTCCCAGGTATGTCTACCTACACACCATTTAGAGTAGACTGATGGCTTTCATAGTCAACCAACTAACAACAAAGGCAAGGCCCTCATCATCCATTGTTTAGATAATGACTGCCCCTCATCAACAGGTCACTAGTCGATGGTGGACACAGTTATTAGTCTATGTCCTCAAGTTTTTACTGTGCATCTAATATAGCATTTAGCTCACTAATCCCTGCAAAAGGCCGGTACAATGTACATAACTGTGGTTTTCCTACAAACCGGAGATAGCAGGGTAGCATGCTTTGAATTTTAAACCACTTTTAAAAGACAACATGGATGCCTTCATTGCACAGCTTCAGGCGCTCCTAAAATATCCATGTACCAAGACAATGTCCAACTCGTTTATTATAAGGGGACAGCCTCAGTTAGCCTCAGAATTCAAGCGAACTGTCCTAGACCACCGTGCAGACACTACCAGACATAGCAGGATCGCAAAATGCTTGGCAGGAAGCAAGTAGTGTCTCACCGGAATTTCAGTCCACTGCCAGCAATGTCAGACTTAACAATGATTTCCACTCTGACACGCCTGGTGGCCGACAGTTGTTCTCCTCTGCACACATATTTCTAATATCTCCCAATCTGTCAATAGCATCCCCTGCTACCCAGCATGGGGCTACCACTTAGTTATTCTCAAGAGCTAACCCCAAGTACATATCCCTGACTCCCCGACAGTCATACAATCCGTGATACGTCAATGGGTAGTGTTTCTCATTGTGATTCTTACTCACGGCTCCGAGACCCGGTCAAACACAGAGAGAGCCCAAACCAGTTCTCTAGGTTTGGTCATGTGCTTCGTTATTACCCCCCAACACCATCAAGATCTTAATTGTAATAATAATAATATTGTCATGTGCTTTCGTTATTACCCCCAACACCACCAAGATCTTAATTGTAAACAATAATCATGTCACAGACCATGCCGTATCCCCCTTACATTCCATGCAGCATTTACTGTTTCATGGATATCAGAATCCCTGCTTCACCCTCCTCCAACCCCCACACAGGCTACCCAGCCCCCGTTGTCAACACTGCCATGGAGTCAAGGTCCCCCCCCCCCCCTCCCCCCACCCCCCCCCCCCCCCCCCCCTGTTAGTACCCAGACGTCCTTCCTGTTCCCACATCCGAAACTCATTACCTGTTACCCAACCTTTGTATCCGACTCGTGGATAGGAACCCACCATTTGCAACTGTTTAAGCATGATGACCTCCCATGTCTTAAATAGTCTAACTAGTCAAAAAAACGACCAACGAGGTGAAATCGTCATGTGTGTGTGTGTGTGCGTGGGGGGGGGGGGGGGGGGGGTGAGGGGGTGTATGTGTGTGTACTTTTCACCTTCTTTCAGCAATTTTATCTCACATGCGTGTACGTGCGCCTCCGCGCGCGCGCGCGCGCGGCGCGTCGTGTATGTGTGTGTGTGTGTGTGTGAGAGAGGAGAGAGAGAGAGTGGAGGAGGAGGAGGAGGAGGACGGAGCGGGTGATGGAAAACAGAGACAGAGTGGAGAGGGAGAGAGACAGAGGGCTGTGTTGCAGTCGCCTAACTCGTATTCAGGAGTATTTACAGACTGACCGTGCGATTAAAACAATTGTGCAGCACATCATAGGTGGATACTAAGATTTTCATTTGTACCATCAGTTGTTTGCTTTGAACCCGTTACCAATGTTTGGACGTGTGGTCCTGCACAAGTGTCTGTTCTTCTTTTGAAATAAGACGTTTATTGACTCATGTTTTCAAATATCATACTAGGTTTTCTGTTATACATTTTGTTGTTTTGTATTTTCAAAGGCTGGTTGCGTTGTTTGCAGTTGCAGCTTGTGTTAATGCTTTTCTTCTTCTTTCTTCTTCTTCTTCTTTCTTCTTCTTTCTTTTCGTTTCTTTGTGTTGGTGTGTTGTTCTTGTTGTTGTTGTTGTTGTTGTTCTTTGTGTGGGTTTCATTTCGTACGTTGTCGACTTCATACACACGTCTCTTGGTTTCACTCACTGAAACATTTGCATGTGTGTGGGTGTGTGGTGGTGTGTGTGTTGTGTGTGTGTGTGTGTGTGGTGTGTGTGTGAGAGAGAGAGAGAGAGAGAGAGAGAGAGAGAGAGAGAGAGCGAGGAGAGAGAGAGAGAGAGAGAGAGAGTATTTTGATTTGTGGATTGAGCTTTTCTTGATCTAGGTGTGAATTACATTGAATGTATTGGTCATTTATATTGAAGTTCAAAGTGAAATCTAGAACCTCGTTTGTGATAATACTTGTGTGTGCCACAGTCCCCTCTGTTGTGTGTATTCCCTCGTCTCACGTAACTGATTCTTTCGTTTCCATGATTTCTCCATGATTTATCCTCCACTGAGTTTTGTTGCTTCTGCTATAGTCACATTACCATCCCTGAAATTGTAGTATATGTGGCAAGCCATTTGTATTTGAGGGCACTGTATATTTTTTCCTTCCAGCTCACTCAGTCTGGCTAAAATGCCCATTGTAATCATTTTTGGCCTTCCAAGGATGGTCTTAGAATAGGATTTATAAATATAAATCATGTACGATCAAACGTTAACAAGGGAAGGGTTATCATCTATTCTTTATACTTCTGGAAAGCAGTTTCATTTCTTTTTGCTGCGGTACTGGAGTCTAGATTAAACTAATATATAACCCGATTGAAGATGTATTAATACCAGGTACAGCCATATTCGACTTGACCCAATGCTTCCCAATGCAAACAGGTTTGATACTTTATTCATGGGCAGTCTTCTTCTGTAGCCCCACTGATGGATTCATTTGGACGTTATTGTATTGAGTCTATTTGGGTCGAAGTTAAAATTAAGAAAGTGAAACCGTGTTTTATTGGATTTTTATACAGGAACCCGTCTGAGCGCATTGGCTGGTACGCCAAATTGTAAGTAAATGAGTGCAAGCTGCTTCACTGTGTCGGAAACAAAATCATTTCTTTTTGGTGATCTTAACATAGACCTTCTTAATATTATTAATCGATGGAATCTAACATATGATGATTTAGTGCCTATATACGTGATACACCCGACACGATTACCCCAACATCCGAAAACACTGGCCATATGCTTATGCCAGCAAAAAAGACAACGTCATAGAAATATGTTCTCTCACATTGTGGGTTGTAGGACGTTTGACCACTCAACCTGTATGTGTGTAACTTTGGTTTAAAACAGGCACAAAAAAATCCTAGACCTGGACATAAGTTATATCACGCACAGATTATTTCCCAGTTTTGACAAGAATTACTTCTCCAATATGATTTAGCTCGATCAGCACACTATCTAATTTTATCATTATACTGATCCTGATCAAGCTTCGGTATCTGGCATAAAACGTTTATACACATCTACGTAAGCATGCCCCTTTTATAACTAAAAAGGATCAGATATTCACCCTAAGCCCCCGTTGGTTGACAGACAATATTCAAAATGCTATACGGTACGATATTATCTGTTTGTTTTGTTTTTTAAATCAAGAAGCCAAGAAACAAAGTCGCCACATCGATGTTGCGCCAGTTCAAAACAGAGATAGTTTTTCAGAAACTTAGTTTTTGTAATAGCTCTAACAGTAACCCAACAACTCAGTTTGGAAAGCGGGTGAACATTCTTACTCGTATGAATTCTGACAAAGCATGTGCAGTGCAAAAGAAATTTTTTGCTGGATAGTTTTAATTAGCCTTAAAAAAAAATCATTTTTAAAAGTGATTTTTTTGTTCCAGTAACGATTTATGATGTTTATGTTTCACCTTGTATTCATATGAAACAGACAGGTAATCGCCAGTCCGGGCCATCTGAATGGAAACATTCTTAAACTTAGTGCTCCTCTCATTACTGGCTCATTTTTTTTTTCTATAAACTTTGTTATTTTTTGTGTATAATCTTGTTATCGTTTATTTTATATAAATTTTGCATTGATAAAAGTTACTTTCCTACTATTCTCAGGCAAGCCAAAAAAATACCACTCTTTAAATCTGGAGAACAAAACACATCCTTCAAATCATAGACCCATTTCCCTTCTGTCACTTCTCTTTTCTAAGCCATTAGAAAAAATGTATCAATAAATAGTGTTATGTCTCAATATTACAGCATACGACTTACTACATCCTAACCAATCTGATTCAGACCTAACCACTCTTGTCATACTGCACTGATACATTTTGTTTCAGCAATGGTTAGAAAACATTGATGACTTAAATTTTCACTGGGGTATCATTCATTGACTTTGCACACGCTTTGATCAAAATTATTACTGAGAGAAAAGTGACAGTCTACACATTTTCTTCTCACGTCCGCCTTTTCTTTAATAAAATCTTTTCTCTCCAGTCGTCAACAATCAGTTTTCCCTATGTAACAAACCGTCCAGATTCTTACCGCTAAAATTTGGGTGTGTCACAAGGATCAGCACTTTCGTCGCCTCTTCTTTTTCTAAACTGTATGTGAATGATCTGGCTATGTATATTTTTATATATATATTATACCAATGGGTCATGCAACTCTGTGCCAATGATACATCTTATCCACTCTAAGCACGCTGACCTAAATCTACCATTCATTAATTGCAAGAGAATATTGATCAGGTAGTGACCTGGACCCAAAACTAAATCACATAACCTTAAACGAACAGAAAACGAAATATATAATCATAACTTCGCGACACAAAAGATAAAATTTACCTTAGGCTATGCCCACCATTTACATCAGTGACAGGCAACTTGAAGAAGAAGTAAGCACTCATAAGCTAACTTTTGAGAGTCACCCTACACACACTAATCTTCCTTGGTCACCCCATATCAAATTGTATAAGCAAACATGTATCTCACAAAAAAATCCAGCTCTCAAAAATCAAAAACTTTCTGATATGTACGCCCGAAAGCAGTTTTATTACGTGTATATTCATCATGCATTGATCATCTATCAAACTCTTTTTTTGACTCTTCAAGCATTAATTCGTTGAAACCTGAGTGTGTGTTTGTGTGTGTGTGTGTGTTGTGTGTTGGGTGGGGGGGGGGGGGGGGTATATGACGCAATGCGCTGGCACACGAATTTGTGTGCGCGTGTATGTTCGCATATGTGTGCGTTTGTTAGCCTTTTTTCCTCTTTTGATTTCGTTTCCTTTCTTCTTCCCCGTCTTCTTCTTCTTCTTTCTTCTTCTTCTCTTTCTTCTTCTTCTTCTTCTTTCCTTTATCTACTTCTTTATTTCTAGTTCTTTCTTTATAATCTGTTGTCAGTAGACAAATTGCCCCCACTCCCATCCCTCCCATCATTAAGCGCTTGCCGCGCGTAAATGTGTGTGTGTGTGTGTGTGTGTGTGTGTGTTGTGTGTGTGTGTGTGCGTGCGTGGCGTGCGTGCGGTGCGTGCGCGTGCGTGCGTGCGTCTCCGTGCTTGCGTGCGTGCTTCCCGTGTGCGTGCTTCCGTGCTTCCGTGCGTGCGTGCGTGTGTGTGTGTGTGTGTGTGTGGTGTGTGTGTGTGTGTGTGTGTGTGGTGTGTGTTGTGTGTGTGTGTGTGTGTGGGTGTGTGTGTGTGTGTGTGTGTGTGTGTGTGTGTGCGTGTGTGTGTGTGTGTGTGTGGCGCACACACACACACACAACACACACACACCAACACACAACACACACACCACACACACACACACACACACACACACACAACTGCGCACTTGTACACACATGCAAGATTCTGTTTATGTTTTGTTTTTGTTTTTTTCATTTTTTTTTCGTCTTTTTTTTTTTTTTTTTTTTTTTTTCGCAGGGGGCTGGGTGGGGAAAACATGTGCAAGTTGCTGATTCTCATTGCCCTGGATATATAAAATTTCGTTTCGTTTCGATTCGTTTCTTCTGTCTTCCGCTCGCCTACCTTGTAATTAACATAAACCTAGTTTTACTGGGAAAAATTGCGAAATGGTTTACTTTTAGTTGATAGATAAACAAGCGTACCAAGATCATTTTGCAAATATATGTTCTTTTCATGTTCATTTCGGTTTTTATCTTCATAAGGAAGTGTAGTGTCACCAGGAAAGACTTCACAAGAGCTTTTTCAAGTGAAAAGGAGAGATTATTGGTGTAAACAGATAATAGAGCAGGATCCAGTACAGATCCCTGGGGTTAACACACCCGTTCAACAGGCATGAGAAATGTTGATGATAAATTTTCAGACACCAACCTGTTCTTCTGTTTATGAAAGGATGATATACACTAGACGCTTACAGATGCGGGTTTAAGTTAACCCATATAAAATAAGATAGCTTCTTACCTGTCCAGAGTCACAATGCATTTGTGCAATATACGTCAATATGGCGGTAAGTAGTGTACTTTCAGACAAAGGGGATAGGAACAAGCAAAAGAGCACCCAATGACTTTTTATGTACTAAAACTCTGAAGTCTCTACACACTTTCAGATAGGGGCAAAACAGAGAGAGAAACAAACCCATCCCCATGTGGATGCAGTTTAGAACTTGGACCAGTATGAAGTTTCTGGCTCAAGACGGTACCGCAGCAGGCAGACCTAACACTAGTACTAAATACCAGAACGCGTCCATGAGAATTTCCGATTTGGCTGCGTGCTTGAAACAACCCTGCCATAAAAAACTCACTGTTGAAGGTACAACAGGCTATCTCCATGCTGAAGCTTCACCCAGGAAGGACACACGGACATGAGTGTGGGTGATTTAAACTCCTCTGTACAATCTTTCCAAGGTTGTTGTGCGTTTTCAAATAACCCAATGCATAGGAGGAGTCGAATTTCAATTTACAGAATAATCTCAGTGTCAATACGTGACAAATGTGAGTTTTATAATCGTGCCAACATTTGATGCAAAGGACCAGAGTTCAAATATAGCATGACAGACGTTGTCCTTGTCAAAGTACGTGTTTCGGAACCAGGCGTTTTCTTCTTTCTTGGCAAATAACGCGTCGTTGTCACTGACAGTTTCACTTCATTTTCGTGCCGTTAACCGGTCTGAGAGGTGGCCCTGCTGACCTGCCAACTCATATATATCGATCTCCGTCTGCTGTAAGTAGATTGATTTTGCTTCCTTCACAGCCTCATCACACACACACACACGGCGACTCGGCGCGCAACGCGCGTGAGCGCGCATGCGCGGGCGCGACGAGCACGCACCACGCACGTCACGCACGCCCCCCAGCTCATTCACACACACAACACACCTACACACCACCACACACACACACAACCACACACGCACACACACAACCACACCACACACTAACACACACTCACACCCAAAAACACACACACACACACACACACACCACACAAACACACACACACAACACATCACAACAACACACACACACAACACAACACACACAACACGCACGCACCACACACACACACACACAGACAACACAACCACACACGCACACACCCACCACACCAAAACGGACGCAGCGCGGCGCATCCACACACGCACACAACCACCACTCATTCACTCACACACACAACACACACACACACACCACACACACGCGCACCACAACACACTCACACTCACACACACACAAACACACACACACCCACACACACACAGTCCGCAATACACAGTCTTTCTAGTCTGTCTGTCTGTCTGTGTGTTCATGTGTGTCTGTCTGTCCTGTTTGCGTGTCTGTCTCTCTGGTCCCCCTCTTCCTCTGTCTCTTCTCATCTGTCTCTCTCCTGTGTCTCTGTCTCTCTCAGTTCTCCTCATCTCCTCGTCCCTCGGTCCCCCTCTCCTCATTCTGGGTCTCTTTCTCTCCTCACTCTCCCTCTATCCAATCTCTCCCTAGCTCCTCTTCAAAAGGTCCTCATCCGTCTCCTCTCATCTCTCTCTCATCTCTGTGGTGCTTTGCTAGGAAACATGATTTTTTTTTTTTTTTTTCGTATTAGTTCTTTTTCAATGACAAGATAGAATGAAATGTGACAGGTCGTGTTCGTGTAGTTTTACTCTATTAGTATTGGATAGTCAATCTGAAGTTCATATAACGAAAAAACTGTGGTACAAACTTGTAATAATTCATTTTTAACGCTGCCTAACTTTCCTTCAGTGTGACCGTTAAGGTCGATTCATGCACACTATGTATGTTATGTGGATCAGAACGCTTTTCCTTTTCATCCTCGTGTGATCTTATGCTTTGTTTAGCATGTTTGAATAATTGATCCTGACCTTTTTCCGTAGAGTTTTACGGTTACCATAAAACTGTTCCTTATTTGGGCGCGTTATTTTCCATTGTTTCATTGTTGTTTGCCAAAAAAAACAGTTTTGTGCGATTACTTTTGCTCACAGTTGCAGTGACGTTTTTTTGGTTGCAACAAACATTTCCTAGATACAACACAAAACGTACGTTCGCAGTTACTTGATTACCGTTGACATTTTGTAATGCGTTGCAGATTTGAAATGTGTGGTCCGCGGAGAGTATGACACCAATATTAAAAAAGATCACCAGATTGTATCACTGATCCATGAAGAATGTTGAAGAACGAACAATTTGGATGTATGCGCCCAATTTGAGGAGATGTTTGTTGTTCGTCTTCCTTTTTGATTTCGAAGATGACCATGAATCAATCTCAGATGAGGTGGCTGGTGAGGCCCGATCTGGGCCCGGAAGGAACGCCCACATGTGGGACACATGTGGGTGGGTGCTACAGTGGAGGTGGAGGTTAGCTCTGGCCTTGCGCGTGGCTCGCTTTCTCTCAGCTTCTGCTGTGCGTCTCTTCTCTGATGTACATGCACCCTTTGTGATGCTGCTTCGCCAGGCTGGCGCTCCCAGGGCAAGCAACTCCAGGTGTTGAGGTTGATGTTCAGGACCTTTGAGGGACACTTTGAGGGCAGTCCTTTGAAGCGTTTCTTCTCTTTTTTCTTCCCATCCCCATCTTTTGCGTGCTTTGCCTTGACTCAGTTCTCCGTACAGCAGTTGTTTCGGCAGTCGACTATCTGGCATTCTGATGATGTGGCCAGCCCATCTGGCTCGGGATTTCTGAAGGAGAGTGTAGATGGGGATGCTGGCCCTTTTCCAAGACCTCAGTGTCTGGGACTTTGTCCTGCCACTTGATGTGTAGGAGTCTGTGGAGACAGCTGAGGTGAAAATGGTTGAGGCTGTTTGGCGTGTCTGCTGTAGACAGTCCAGGTCTCACTGGCATAGAGGAGAGTGGTTAGTACCACTGCATGGTAGACCTTCAGCTGGTGGTAAGGCTTGGTCCTTCTCCGCTCCCAGACATTTTTCACGGAGTCTCCCAAAACACAGAGCTGGCTTTGGCAATCCTGTTCCTGACCTCTGCGTCAATGTTTCACAGCTCGTGAGAGTGTGCTGCACAAGATAGGTGAAGTTGTCAACTGCCTGTAAGTTCTGCCCTTTTGCCCCTCTTACCATGATGTGTGGTTCCTGGTAGGGTTTACCTGGCGCAGGCTGATACATCACTTCGGGTCTTTTTGGTGCTGATGGTGAGACCGAAGTTGTCGCGGCAGGCTCGTGAGAGGCAGTCCACTTTCGTGCTGTATCATCATCTGCTCTGTGCTGACATTGAGGGGCGCAGTCATCAGCAAACAAGAAGTCCCTGATGACGGTCCTCTTTCACGGTCTCTTCACCTTTGTAACATCCTGCAGGGTCGCCTGAGGTTGAACAGCCCACCGTCAGTTCTGTATCTGACGTGTTATATACACCACCCTGGCAGTCACGGAAGGCATCAGTCAGTATGGCGGAGAAGACCGTGCTTAAGAGTGTAGGGGCGAGAAGCGCAGCCTTGCTTTACGCCGTTTGTCGCTGGAAAGGCTTCTGACTGTCTCTCTCCATCCATCCAGTACTTTCATCACCATCATGCCGTCTTGGAACTGTCGACGATCGTAATGAACCTGCTGGGACAGCCAAATTTCTTTTCCATGATCTTTCACAAGCCATCTCTGCTGACCGTATCAAAGGCCTTGGTCAGATCGAACAAAGGTCACGAACAGATCGCGCTTTGCTGCTCTTGGGCACTTTTACTGGAGCTGTCATGCAGCAAATATCATGTCTGCAGTTTCCACGTTCGCCTGAAAGCCACACTGGCTTTCTGGGAGGAGACCCCACTTAAGGTGTAGTAGAAGGCGGTTGAGCAGGACGAGCCAAGATCTTCCCAGCTATGGACAAGAGAGAAATGCCTCGGTCGTGATTGTCGCAGGACTGGCGGTTGCCTTTTCTCGTGTAGATTGTAGATGTGTGAGAATGTTGGCATCTTTCAACTGTTGTGGGACCCTCTCTTCATTCCAAATGGACTGGAAGAGCTGCGTCAGCTTCTGTGTCATGGATGGGGCCTCCTGATTTGTAAACTTCGGCAGGGATTGCATTAGATCCTGGCGCTTTGCCACAGGAAAATTATTTGATTGCCTTTCCTTTCTTCTGACTTCTTCTTCTTTGTGTGTGTGTGAGTAGGGGGTGGTGGGGGGGGGGGGGGGGGGGTCAAGGTCTTGCCTGAACTCCACTTCAGGTAGGCGTGCAATGGCTTCGTCGTTGATTAAGGGCAGGGTGGTTGAGAACCTGTTAAAGTGTTCAGTCAGCCCATCTCTCCAGAATCTGCTTCTTTTTTTTTTTTTCTGTCAGCAGCTGAGTCCCATCTACATTGAGGAGGGGGGGGGAGCCGGAGGACTGGGATCATACATAGCCTTCAGAGCGTCATAGAAACGCTTGGTGTCATTACTGTCTGTGTAGCCCTGGATTTCATCGGCCTATCTGCAGAACCAGGCATCCTGCATTTTCACGAAGCCTCTTCTGCACTTTTTTGTTTTGCACTGGGGTGATGCATCTTGCCTTCCTTAGTGATGTGGGGTCATTCTGGTGTGCTGTGAACAGCTGGTGTTTCTCTGACAGCAGTGTGTCTGTCTGCATTTCTGCGTCATTCTCATCAAACCAGTCTTGGTTTTTTCTACGAGTTGCTGTCCGAGGTGTTCGAGGGCAGTGGAGTGGACTACATCTCTGAAGGCCTCGCACTTGCTCTTTAATGCTAATGCTGTGGTCATGTTCTCGTGTCTTGGGCAGTTCTGCCATCTATGTCATTGGAGATATCTTCTGCACTTTTACTATCCTTTTAGCTTGGAGATGTTTAACCTCCTGGTTTGCAGTCTTCTGACCTTGGGGTCTTCGCATGGGTCTGAATGCAGAGTTTAAACTTTGACATGATGAGGCGAATGATCATCAGTCCAGCAGTCAGGCACCACATATGGCCTTCGTCACTCTCACGTCTCGCACATCTCTCTTCTACTGGTTAATGACATAATCAATCAGATACCAATGCTTGGTGGGTGGCTGCATCCTTGATGTCTTGTTGCGGGTAGTGAGGCGGAACAGAGTGTGTTGGTGATGACGAGGTCGTGAGTAGAGCACATCTTGAGAAGCAGGAGGCCTTGCTGTTGCACTGCCAAGTACCACATCTCCCAATGATCCCTTCCTGGGTCAGGTGATCGGTCCCCCCCACTCTGGCGTTGAAGTCCCCGAGTACGATTAGCTTTTCAGACAGTCGACAGTGGGACTGCTGCGATGAGAGTGTGTGGTTCTTCGTAGAACTTGTCCTTGATGTCATCTGGGTTGGTCATTGTTGGGGTGTACGCGCTGATTATGATAACTGATTGTTCGTTCTTCGTTTTCAAATGTCTTAAATGTTGTTTAAACCTTATGCTTTCGTTAGCAAGATCTTACATTCATAAGGGTTAGTGGAATTACGGCTAACATTTGATTCACCGTTCTTCATCAATTCTGTTTTGGGTAAAACTGCAGTGGAATGCTGTTGTATTATGTTACAGTGCAGAAAAAAACTCTTTTTTTTTTCTGATTGAGACCGGGTTCCCGTATGAACAATGACGGAAACGACAGCTGCAGCAAGGAGATGGGATGATAGGGAAGAGGAGAAAGGAGGGGAAAAGAAAGGGATGACCAGACGGTCATTAAAAAGGCGAACTCCAATGAAGTCAATTCCCCTTTCTTTTCATCTCTGAATAAAATTCTATCCTTGATATATTTGTTTTGCTGTGACCGTTTCCTCATTTTGAAAGAATTCTGTTTTTGATATGTTCAATTTTGTTGTGGCCTATTCTTTTTTGCGTTGAAAAAAAAATTGGAAAAAAAAAAATCATATTGTACCCAATTACATATTACAAAAATGTTACATTATGTAAACTGAGCATAATGTAACCAACATCCTGTAAACTTAGCACATGCTGTGGGGGGGGGGGGGGGGGGGGGGGTGGGGGTGGGGGGGGGTGGGGGGGGTGTGTGTGTGGGGGGTGGGGGGGGGGGGGTGGGGGGGGGGGGGGGGGGGCTTGGGCTAGGATTAACTAAAGAAGAGGCACAATTACTTCCAGAGCACATTATTTTTTTCATGATGTGAACCACATTTCTTTCTGACATTTCCTTTCTCTCCCCTCCTCTCTCTCTCTCTCTGTCTCTCTCTGTTTCCTGTTTCTCCCTCCCCTCCCTCCCTCCCTCTCTCTCTCTTCTCTCTCTCTGTCCCCCCCTCTCTCTCTCGGTCTATCCCTTGGCCCTCTCTCGCCTCTCTCTACTCTCCCTCGCTCTCCTCTCTCCCTCTCAGCGCTTCTCCCCCTTCTCTCTCTCCTCTCTTCTCTCCTCCTCCTCATCGTTCTGCCTCTCCCTAGTCCTCTCCCCTTCATCGTCTTCGCTCTACTCTCGTGTTCCCACACACACACGCACTACCTGCCCCCTCGTTCCCCCATCTATGTTCACACACACACACACACACACCACACACGCACGCACACCACGCCCCAGCGCACACACACACACACACACACACACACACACACACGTGTATCGAGCCTGAATTTTGGTCACGTCTCTTTTTTGCTGTATACTGTGGGGATGAGAAATTTAATCTTTCAGTGTACTGTTTGTTGGTTGCCCGGCATGTCCACATTTGAGATGACAAGAACATTCTTGTGCAGGGTATATACAAACACCATTTCTGGGTAAGATCCACTGTACAGTCCAGCAGCGGTAAAAACTGGTGTCACACTGACCAGGCCCTCTGATATCACGATCACCATCTTCCTGACTACTATCAGCTGGCCGAACACGTACGATCATCAACATAAACATACATTTTTTTCTGGTCAGTGGCGGTTCCATGCAGAATTTCCCCCCTTTCTCCGAAACAACATGCGTCCTTTTCATTCTGTTATCCTGATGACTTCGGTAAAAGAACCGCGCGTGGAGCTCCATATGTCATTATTTTTCATTTGTTGTTGTTACGATAATTGCTTTCACTTTCGACTCAGATTCTCTTTTCCACGCAGAAAACCTGAGCCTCATCCTCATAAAGTGCCAGAACTCACTTGGGGCAACGTGGAACTGCTCAGTGGTCAGTGTGGCCTGACCTGTTTGAGCACTTTCCCTGTGACCTGAGATCCTCAGTGTGCTGAGCACGAAGACGAAGCCCCTACCATTGTCCCTACAAATCTCAGAAATGTGGACTAGACAAGGTAAAAAGTTACAAACAACATTTTTGCACCTAGGAGTCTTGACCATTTTGCTCTGAATGATTACTATGATCGCAGCATGTTTACAGACATTGAGTAGCGTATCTGT